>JACEIK010010154.1:0-44689 GCA_018107945.1 Datura stramonium
CCTCCCCCCCTTAAGAACATTCATCCTCGAATGTAAACTCCTGCTCATAGGAATCTCAACTTACTCGACTTATTCTCGAAAAATTTTGGCAGAGTTTCCCATGTAATATGGACTACCTCAAAAATTCTGAAATGCAAAAAAGTCCAATACAGGTATTCCACACAATACTATAGTATTCATCACGCAATAGACTAGAGTCAACTATTTCATTTATATACATAAATATAAGGCAACTTATAAAACAACAATACTAACGTACCTCTGGCTGATTAAGTCTGAAATAACTGAGGATATCTGACTTTCATATATTCCTTTGCTTCCCAAGTCATTTCCTCTCGGTTCCTGTTATGCCATAATACCTTGACAGAAGCAACATCTTTAGTTCTTAATCTGCGAATCTGCAGATCTAGTATGGCTACTGGAACCTCTTCATAAGCCAGCTCCTCGGTAACCTGGACATCCTGAACTGGGACAACTCTAGAGGGGTCTCCTATATACTTCCTCAGCATGGACACGTGGAAAACTGGATGAACAGACTCTAATTCTGGAGGTAAGTTCAACTCGTATGCCACTTGGCCTATTCTTCGGCAAATCTGATAAGGCCCAAAATCTTGGAGGCTGATCTTGCCTTTCTTCTGAATCCTCATCACCTTTCATTGGAGAGACTTTCAAGAATGCCCGAGTCATTCACATTAAATTTCAAGTTTCTACGCAGCACATCGGCATACGATTTCTGGCGGCTTTGAGCAGTCAGTAGACGTTCTCTGATAATCTTTACCTTTTCCTCTGACTGATGAAAATATCTGTCAGTAGCCGGCTCTCCTACTTCAAACCGGCCAACTAGCGAAGCGCACTTTCGCCCATACAATTCCTCATAAGGCGCCATCTTGATAACTAAATGGTAACTGTTATTATAAGCAACTCAATAAGTGGTAAGTGCTCATCCTAGCTACCTCCAAAGTCCAACACACATGCTCGCAACATATCCTCGAGTGTTTGAATAGTGCATTCCTCCTTCCTATCTTTCTTAGGATGAAAGGCGTAGCTCAGTTAATTTGTGTTCAGGCCTCTCTAAATGATTGCTAAAATTTGGCTGTAAATTGTGCCCCTCTGTCAGAGATAATGGACACCTAAACACCGTGCGGTCGACTATTTCTCTGATATACAAATCGGCATAATCTTCGGCAGTAGCCCTTCTTGCGAGGAAAATGGGGCATTTTGATGGTCTGTCGACAATTACAAAATCGAGTCATTTCTATGCACAGTGCAGGGTAATCCTTCTAAAATTCATATTTACTGCTTCTCACTTCAAAGAAGCATATCTATGTCTTGAGTTAATCCTCGCCGTTTAAATTGTTCGGTTTTTACTTGGCGGCCAGGTTAGGACCTTTGGGCTACGAAATTCTTCTATTTCCCTCTTCATACACGGCCACGGTAGATTTCTTTGATATCGTGGTACATTTTCATCTCGCCTGGATGGAGAATGGTGGGCGTAATGTACCTCGCCCATGTCTATTTGTGAAAACTTGACAACATCTGAGGTACACACAAGGCGGCCCTTACATGTCGCAACACTTCATCCTCGATTGCACATCAGAGGCACTTTTCTTTGCGAACTTTGTCTTTAAAATTTGAACAGTCAGGATCTTGATCTGCCTAGTTCCTTTGCCCACAATAATGATGACAACTGCCCGATTACGAATTGCCGCTTCTGTTGTCCTCTGTTTTACGCTGCACGAATGGCTAAGGCGGCTAGCGGGTGGCATTTCTGGCCAATTCAGCCTTTCAGTATAAGTCGCCAAACTCCTCATAGACTTACGGCTAAGAATGCTGCTCTCACGTTGGCTCTGTCTGGGTGATACGGAATATTTACATCATAATCTTTCAACACCTCTAACAGTGGCGTTGCCGCCAATTCAACTCTCTATGAGTGAAGATATACTGTAGGCTCTTATGATCAGTGAAAATATCCACATGGACACCATACAAGTAATGTCTCCACATCTTTAGGGCGTGGATCACTTCGGCTAGTTCCGGGTCATGGGTATGATAATTCTTTTCGTGTTTCCTCGGTTGTCACAGGCACAAGCACTACTTTACCATGTTGCATCAACACACATCTAACCCAACACCGAAGCGTCACAATAAACTACATAACCCTCGCCATACGGCAATGCTAACAGCACAGGGGCGGAGGTTAACACCGTCTTTTCAATTCTGGAAATTCTACTCACATGCCTCCGTCTCTTGAAACTTTACTACTTTTTGCGTCGGCTTAGTCGGGAGTGCCGCTATGGTGGAGAATCGCTCCAGCAAATCTTTGGTAGTACTTTCTGCTAATCTGACTAACGTGCCGATTTCGGAGTGGTAGGTCGGGCCATGTTTTCTTGCATCTATTTTTGTGTGTCTACTTGCATACCAACATCCGACACGATATGCCCCAGAAGGATGCGAAGAGTTCGGCCAAAATTCACATTTAGAGAACTTGGCCACAACTAGGTCCACGAGAATGCGGAGCCTTGTCCTTAAATGATCTAGTGAGGTGCCTCGGAACGAGAATACACCAAAATATAAGTCAATAAACACTATCACGAATAGATACAGTATGATACGAGAAGATTTTGTTCATCGAGGTCCATGAATGCGCGGGAGCATTAATCATCCCAAAGGACATGACAAGGAATTCAAAATGGCCATATGCGGTCTGAAGGCAATCGGATGTCCCTTTCATGAACTCGAACTGATGATATCCGGACCGTAAGTCAATCTTGGAGAAATATCGGCCCCTGTGTGACCAAACAAATCATCTATTAACGGGAAGCGGGTACTTATTCTTGACTATAACCTTGTTCAGCGCGCCAGGTAGTCTATACACATGCGGAGGAGGCGAGTCCTTCTTTCTCACAAATAGTACCGGTGCACCCCAAGGTGAAGTACACGGCCTAATAAAGCCCTTTCCTAACGGATCATGGCTACTCCTTTAGTTCTCTAAGTTCGGCAGGAGCCATACGATATGGAGGATCGATATGAAATTTACAGTTCACAGTAACAAATCAATTGCAAAATCTATTTCTCTTTACGGAGGAATATTAGGTAGCTTATTTGGGAATACGTTGGGAATTCATTAACCCTTTGGAAAAGCTGGAGAGTTGGAGGCTCTACCGGAACATCTGGACTCGACTATGTGGAAAATGCATCCCTTAGCTATCAACTTCCTTGCTAAGGCAGGAAATAAACCTACCTTTTGACGTAGGCCACTCTTTGCCCATCACTCTCATAGTGCCCTCCTTGGAAAGTGGAGTCGGACCGTCTTGGTCTAGCATTCTACATTGGCATGGACGACACTAACCAATCCATACCCATAACGACATCGAAATCAATCATCTCTAATTCTACCAGATCTACTATTGTATGACGATGAACAACCTCTCATGCACCCTTGATAAACCCTTTTGGCTATGATGGAGTCAGGCGCCAATCTTGGAAAAGATTCTTGAAGCTTGACTCTGGTACAACAGCGAACTTTCGAGCTACAAATGGGGTAACATAGGACAAGGTAGATCCTGGATCAATCCACATACATAAACGGGGTGACAGCAAATAGTCATCATAACTATTACCACATCTAGACACGCCTTTGAGTCCTACCTCCCAGTGAATGCATAGAGTGCGGCTTGGGCGTGCACAGCTCGAGCCCACATTCTTGTCTTGGCCCTTGCCTTTAGGAGCGAGGGCCTATGCCCTATCCGAGAGTTTCTTTGGAGCTCGCGGCCCTGCGACACCACACAATCATCTATCTCGGTTACCACGAGCCCCTGGCTGGGCAGTCTCTCATCCCACATGACCCTCACGCCGCATATATAACAGCACAGTGGAGCCATATCATGCTCCAATGTGGGGTCGGATGCAAATAGGGCAAGGTAGGGGGTGTATACTGCTCTGCTCTACCCTCACTCTGCTGGGGTGAATCTACCTTTTGAGAACTCCCGCCGGACTACGTAAATCGACCAAATCTACCCCTCTATTTGTTGTGATGGAGCGGGGTCTAGGTGGCCTATACGACAACCGTGGCCTAGGCCCTCCAAATCTCCCCTGTGTCTCATTTGATCTATCACACTGGCTATTTGTTCACGATTTATTAAATGCCTTTATCACATTGCCCATTGTCTAAGGCCCTCAATAGGCTGGGCAAAGGCACACTGCAAGGCAATATCCACATCTTCATGAGCGTAGGCACATCCTTGCATGCCTCAATATTACGGGTTCAGACCCATAATGAACCGATGGAATCTAGATGGCATGGTGTCCTAAAGGCTGGAGCATAGGGGCAAGGAATCGGCTAACAGAGTACTCCCGTACTTCCTTTGCTCCAAGTGCAAGAATTGGTCAATCTGGGCCTGTCAGTTTCTCATGGTAGATAACGGTCCAAAAAAGCCTTTGAAAAGCTGGACCAGGTCGGAGAGGCTTATTTATCCCTCGAGAACTTTCCCAACTCTCGTATCACAACACAACAATATCATGCGGTCGAATACCGCTAACTCAGCAGGCTACGCCAAATGTCACATGCATGACTCGAAAGATTCTGCATCGATCCGGGAAGTCTGGGGTCCTGCTGCACGATCCAACCTGTGAGCTGGGGACCTAGTTCCAAAAATTCTCGGACCCTCGAACTGCCGAGGCCCACGATGACTACTCTAACATTACGGGTGGCATTGTGTTGAGTAACTCATCATTTGTGCCAACATAACTCTTGCACCTTTGAATTTCCTGGTCGGATGGTGTAGGTATAGGAGCAATCGGAGGTAATGTAGGTCCCGAGTGGCTCCTTGTGGGGTGGGGCTGTTGTGAAGGTCGAGATGATGCCTCTGTATCTCCCTCGAGATCAGGCGATTCTAAGTGAGGTGAGGCATCCTGCTTTGGTTCCTTCTCCTCTTTGGTATCCGATCTTCTACCGGTGACGGGATATGCCCAAGTGCCATTTATACGCCAAATAAAGAGTATGATAAGTTTTAGGACTCAACCCTATCTTGTACTGCTCTATAGCACGACTAATTATGAAGAAAAGAGTAACCATCCTATCATGCCTTGTAGCCTCCTGCACATGGTATGTGGTGCACAACACATCCATAGATTAGATTCTACTTAGCACGGCTTAGAGACTCCCTAGGATACAACTTGCTCTGATGGTACCAGTTTGTCACGCCACAGCAGGAGGCGCCAGGCGGCACCTGGTGCCCCTGCTAAGACCTGGACTGTTGGACTGCGAGCCTAAGCACTTAGGTGCTGGTACATTTTGTAACTACGGGTTCATGGAACCAATGGGCTATACTTGGTTTGTAAATATAGCCTCAGGCCGACTAGGCCTATAGATACACAAGACAACAACGGCTAACTTGAGTCACTTGTTAGTATAAAGGAACCTATGCGGGCCAAAGGCCACCATGCTGACTAATTTCACTAAAACAGCCCCGAATCAAATGCTAAACTACTATGTGTGCGGCAAGGTCACAACTAATAGCGAATAAGGCCCCACCGACCATCAAATAGACAAAAACATAGACATGGCCTCACCGACCGGTACAATAACCCACAGGGAATATACAATGCGCAGCCTCTAAGAATACTGATAAGATGGTTGAGACAGGGCCCCTACCTACCCGTACTGTACAACAAAAGAAAAGGAATAAACCTCTAGATTTGTCAAGCTACGAATGACGAGAGGGCGTATTTCTGTGTCTTTGGAATTACGAGGATGATACTGGTCTATGAGTACCTACGGGCAGAAGTAATACAACGCCCCCAAACAGGCGTCGGTACCACTGGAGCCGAGTGATATGCAAGCAATAACTAAACATAGCGAAAATAGACGTATCTTGATAGTTATTGAATAACAAAAGATGGCTAAGACTGTTTGGAATGGCGAGAATCTAAACTAAGCTTAAGCGTACTAGAGAGAAGGTGAGAATCATGCATGTGCGGCGTCCTGCTATCTATCAATTTAATAAATAACACATATAGCATACAAGAACCTATACCAGCCCCCATAAGTCGGAAGGTACCAATCAACATGCAATCTATATACCCCCTACAGGTCGCCATCAAAAAATATCCAATTCACTCCGATCTAGTAACTATGAGCATACCGCCGGCCCCCTAGGTATGCAACTTGAACTCTCTAGGACCCTGACTATAGTTGTATTTGAGTCCGAAGGACTCCTATAACTATGTCGAGATCTGTGATACGTAATCTGTTCCCTTGGCGGAAGCGCTCGACAGGGGTATGCTATAATGCGATCAACTGGTATGGGAATCTTTGCATCCCATCTTAGATCCTACGCGGACGGCATGCCACTCCCTTGGAGTGACGTATCCTCACCATCTGGCGGGCGAGTCGACACAACTATTAACCCTAGGGCGGGAAGAAAGCTCTAGGGGTGCCCAACATGACAATCCAGGTCTCTACAAACAACTATAATCACATATAACATATATTTAAATACGATATCTTTTGTCCATTGTTATGATATTCTGTGCAGATCCCTTATTTGAATTATGGAATCGATATTGAGTCTGGAATAATATCTCGCTGTCGATACTAATTTACTGACTTTTTATTCTGAATATTACATAATAATTATTCAACATGCTTACTGAATTCACACCGGGCATAATACTTGGCTTCTGAATCTTTCTTAAGATTTATTCTATTTTACTATACTAGAATTACTATCTTGTAGAAGCGGCTTTACATACCTCGGTTGCCGACTTCTTGACTAACTGTCATAACTCGGCCAATATCCTTCTTTCTTCCAACTGCATTCATATTCTTAGAAAATAAAACTATAGTATCAATATTCTGGGAAGGAAAAACACTACTTTGAATATATATCTTGCCCAAAACTTTTACTTATCAAAAAGCTTATTTAGAAAACTCGCTATTTCTCGGAAGTCGGAAAGGGAGAAATACTCACTTTAGGAGCTAGGAGTATATTGACACTAATTTGGAGCAATTACACTTACCTTGTATCTCGATAGGACGACGATTCGCTGGCCGAATTTCTGCTAAACTAACTCCGTAGGAATGCTCCTTTATGACTTTATGCTTAAGCTATGAGTTAATTTGAGTTTGGGTTTGCGTTTAACGACGTAAATGGAAGGAATTTTAATGAAACCTTCGTCCTCTCTATTTCTCTACTATTTCTGGTTTACTCACTTTAAATATTGATAATTATCACTTAAAAACCGAAGTTTGGGATTATATACTTGGGGCCTTTAAGTCGCATTTGTCGAATGCTATTTATAAGTCGCATTTGTTGAATGTGATTTATAGTCGCATTTAACACGACACTCTACTTGGCTCTTGTCCAGTCTCTCCCAGGCCCTTTTTCTAGCATTATGGAATTCTAAAACTCTTAACCAACATGCGAATAGACCATCTAAATATCCCGAATTTACGGGTGTAACACTTACGACCATCGGGTTCACGGTAAGCGAGAGAGGGTTAGAGTAGAGTAGATTCACCATGCCACCCCGGCCTATCTGTAGTTGACTTCATCTTGGGGCATATAGGTATGGTTCTATGACGTGTTTGGGCAGAAGGGTCACATGATGAGAAGCTATCCAGCCAGGGGTCGAGTGATCGAGGACCGGCGGACAAATCTTCAGTAGGGTCATATGCCCCAGCATCTCCCGCAGGGCGCAGACCCTTAGCTCCAGTCGGTAGAGGACGAGGCAGGTTAGGGTCATCAAGTTTAGGCACCAGTCCTTATCATACTTATGCTTTCTTGGGGGCGATAAGAGTCAAAGTCGTTGCCGGATGTTTCACTGGTATGCTAGACATCTGCTCTCATTCAGTTTGTATTTTGATAGACCCAGGTTCCACTTTATCTAATGTGATGCCACTAGTAGCCCAAAAATTCGGCATCACACGCAGAATTTCTTCGGCGACAACACCGATATCCACCCATGGTGATTATTGTTTTAGCTAAAAGGATCTCTAGGGGTTGTATATTAGAGGTTGTTGGTCTTAAACTTTAGTAGATTTAGTGGAACTAGAAATGCTTGATTTTGATGCAATTATAGGTATGGATTGGCTAGCACCATGTTATGCCAATGTGAGATGTTAGACAAGGCGTCAGATTCCACTTTACTAGGAGGTAATATGGGAGTGGAAGGCGAAGCCGTCCATGCCAAAAAGGTAGGTTTATATCCTATATTCAGCGAGAAAGTTAATAGCGAAGGGATGCATTTATCATATTGTGCAGGTTCGGGATGTCTAAGCGAATCCCGATTCTTCGGTCCATTCCGATTAGTTAATGAATTTCGGATGTATTTCGGATGAACTGTGGAAATTCCCCGGAACGAAAATTGATTTTGCTATCAACCTATTACAGAAATTTTCAACTAATTATCCCCTCGTGCGAATGACTCCTCCTGATCTTATAGAATTGAAGGAACTAAGCTTGAAGGATCTATTAGATAAGGGCTTTATTAAATAAGTATTTAACCGTGGGGTGCTTCAGTTCGATTGTAAGAAAGATGGATGGCTCCTTCCGCATGTGTATAGACTACCGGCGGCTAACTAAAGTCACTATCAAGAGCAAATACCCAATTTCGGGATAGATGACTTTTTTGATCGTACACGGGGAAGGTATTTCTCAAAAAATTGACTTAAGGTGCAGGTACCAGGTTGGGTTCGGGAAAGATATCCCGAAGATGGCTTTCGAGACGGTATGGGTTTGTTTTGAATTCCTAGTCGTAATAACAGTTGACGAATGCTCTACTGATGTTCATGGATCTCGATGAACAACATCTTCAAAAATTTGTATACGGAATTTGTTTGTGATAGTATTCATTGACATCTGGTGCCTTCCCTCTCGGAAACGGGAGCAAGATCATTTGTGAATAGTGCTCTAGATTCTCATGGATTGCTAGTTATATGCAAAATTTTCTAAATGCGAGTTTTGGCTGAATTCTGTGGCCTTTTTTGGGTCATATTGTCGGAGAAGTACAGTATTCGGTAGATGCATAGAAGATCGGAGTGTAAAACATGGCTTAGACCTAAAACTCCAGCGAGATGCAGGTCTCTGGGGTTAGCAGACATTACGGAATATTTGTAGAAGGGTTTCTACCTTAGAGGCGCCTTTGACCAAGTTGACTTAAGCGGCTAAATTTCGGTTGACAAGCGTGTGGAGCGAGTTTCCGAGTTGAAAAGCAGTTATCGCGCCAATACTATGCTAGAAGGATCGAAGGTTATGCGGTGTCTTGTGATGCTTGGGCGTTAGGTTAGGATGTGTTTTGATGCAACATGGTAAGGTAATTTCTTATGCTTCAAGATAGGCGAGGAAGCATGAGCTATCCACCCATGACTTAGAGTTAGCGGAAGTAATAGTTCACGCCTTAAAAATACGGAGACACTATTTTGTATGGAGTGTACGTGGACATATTTACTAATCATAAGAGCCTCCGAGTACATCTTTACAGAGAAGAAGAAGAGTTGAATCTGCGAAGTCGCTGGTTAGAATTGTTGAAGAACTATGACGTGAATATTTTATATCATCTTGGGAAGGCTAATATCACAGCAGATGCCCTTAGTAATAGATCGATGGGGAGTTTAGCGCACTTGAGGCTCGAACGGCGGGGCGGCAGAAATTGCCCGGTTATCTAGTTTAGTGTCAGAATAGTAGACTCGGAGGCAGGTGGGGTAGTGATTGAATACGCGTAGTATCATCTTTGGTTGTAGAAGTAAAAGATTGGCATTATGAAGATCAACTCAGTACATCTCGAGAGATAAAAGTTCGGTAGAAGTATCGGCTTTGCGATGGCGAACGGGGTCTTGAGATGTAGGGGTCGCCTCTACATTCAGATATGGAAAGACTTCACCCGGCCAGTTATGGCGGCGGTACATTTATTCTCGTTATTCTCTTCACCTAGGTTCAACAAAGATGTATCATCACATAAAAGATATTCTTGGTGGCCAGGAATGAAAAAAGGGTGCCGAGAGTTTATGGCACAATGCCCTAGCACACTGATAGGTAAAGCGGAACATCAGAAACCCGGCGGGCTGACACGGGAGATAGCGGTGCCTATGTGTAAATGGAAGCAATCAACATGGATTTTGTGAAAGGGTTACCCCATACCAGGTGCATATTTGATTCTATCTAGGTAATTGTCGACAGATTGACGAAATCACCCCATTTTCTGCAGTCAGGGACCACCTTCTTAGTCGAGGACTATGCTGAATTATATATCAGAGAATTAGTTCGGCCATGAATGTCTCGGCTTCTATCATTTCTAACAGAACATAGTTCACAGCTAGATTTTGGCAGGTCATTTCGAAGGGCAGGAACACGAGGTTAATCGAGTACAACGGTCCATCGTTAAACGGACGAGTAGGCAGAATGTACAATTCAATGGCTCAAGGATATGTTACGGCGTGCATGTTAGACTTCGGAGGTAGTTGTGATGAGCATTTACCCTTATTGAATTTGTTTACAATAACGGTTATCATTCAACAATCCGGATGGCACCTTATAAAGCCTTCTGGGCGGGAAGTGTAGATCCCGGTTGGTTGGTTCGAGGTAGGAGAATCAGAGTTAATTAGACCAAACATAATTCACCGGTCAGAAGAGAAAGTAAAACACCGGAAGAACGTTTTGCTAACATCTCGAGCCACAGGTCGATGTTGGTGATTCGGTGTTTTTGCAAGTTTCTCCAATGAAGGGCGTAATGAGGTTTGGTAAGAAGGGAAAGATTAGCCCAGGTTTATTGGCCCATATCCGGATCCTCTGAGAATAGTCCAAGTGGCTTATGAATTAGACTTACCTATAGAGTTCGAATCTTGTTCATCCGGAGTCTTACATGTGTTGATCTTTGCGAAAGTGTATGCGTAGAATCGTCCCAAGTCATGCCCGGTCGAGGACATCCAGGTTACTGAGGGTTAGACTATGAAGAGGTTCTAATGGCCATATTAGATCGACAGGTTTGCAGGATGAGAACAAAGGATGTCGCCTCTGTTAAAAGTATTATGGTGGAATGGGAATAAGAGAGGAGATTATTTACACCCCGTAAGATTCTCGGCATCTAGATGGCCTACTCGCACATTAGTTAAGCATATTTGAAAGCCATACGTGCTAGAACGGGGCTAGGAAAGATCGGACGAATCTGCTCCGAACCACCGCGGGAGCACCGGCGAGCCCTCGCCCGATAGCGCCGTGTCATGGAGGCGGGGCCACCAAGTTGGCTCCGTGACACGTTGGGCTGTCGGCCAAGTATATAAAGCCCCCACTTCGGTTTATGATCGTTATTTCATTCAATTAAATTTCCATAAAACGTAAGGAACTGAGAAGAACGAAGGAAAATAATATATATCCGTTTGATTACTGTTGCCAAGCGAAGTCTAATCTCAAATTAACCTCGAATGCCGAGGTATTTAACGACGAGGGAGCATTCCTGCGGGTTTTGTTTCGCAATACGGCTAGGTGAATCGGCGACTACCGGACCAAGGTAAGTAAATTGCTCCAAACTAGTGTCTTTGTGCTCCCTAGGCGCGTGATGAATACTTCTCATACGGACTTACGGAAAATAGCAAGTTTTCGGCCCGAGTCTTTCGATAAACTGGTTAGGCTCTGCGTATGTCGAAATTGACGTCGTTCTTCGAGGAATAAAAGTTGTATTCGGCTCTAATCAACGTGTATATGAATCACGGTTGGGAGAAATAGATGGAGATCTTGGCGAGCCTCGTCAGAAGCGGTCGGATAACTCGAGGTTAAGGTATGTGAAGTTTTTCTTCGGCAAGTTAGTAAGTCCTTAGCGTTGTGGATCTAGTAAACTCCGTATTTGAATCTCTCGAGTTGAATGTTGAAATTGAATAAGTCTAGTAAATTCGGGTTTGCGTTGCGGTATCATATATCGATACGAAAGATAGAAAAGCATGCGCCAAAAGGGCGAATTAGCATTCTAGATTTAGTATAGCTTATTGTATGTTTAGCAAGCATGTTGAAGAATAAAAAGCGATTTTCAGAATAAAAGCTAGTAAAGTATAATCGATTAGACAAATGAGTTATTGGCTATAGATTAGGCAGGTTAAAGAAAGATTTGAATCGGTTTAATCGACAAAGAATCAACTTAATACAAAGAGATCGAGAATAAGGAATCGGCTTCTTGAGTTAGTCTTTTCGGCTATACATCTTTGCTATTTATATGGCTATTTGCTTGTTGAGACTTTGTTGTGGCGTGAGGCCCCCTTATTGACGTCCTCGCCGCCTGGGTTGTGTCGTGTCGCCCCGGGTGGGTTTTACGTCCTCCGAGGGTGGCATGCCGTCCCAAGCTTGGGCGAAGATGGGATGAAGTTTTCCCACATCGCGATCGATCAGCATTACGGTTGTCTCCCTGTTGACTTGTCGGGTGGCCGAGGTGCAGCTCAGGTTTCGAGGATAGCCCCGGAGTTCCAGGGAACCCAGAACCTGTCTCATTGCGTACGTACCAGGTGTAGCTCCGGTTTGAGATAGCCCCGAGGGGAGCAGACCTCTGTTCTTGTCTACATAGGAGTCCTCCCGGACTCAAACACGTTATTTATATCGGAGGCCGAGGCCGAGGCCGAGACCCGGGCGTGAGGAGCTCCCGAAGTGAGCAGATGAGTGGAGTGACTTATTTTTGGTAGGTTTTGACCCGTGTAGGGGTATCTAGATTGTTTGCCTGCTTGGTGCCGCTCAAACATGGGGTTCGTATTGGCTCTTGCTTGCTACTTGTATATCCTAATTTATGTATTTATATATTAGCTACTAGACAGCGGGCCGACGCGTTCATAGGTACGCCTCCGCCTTATCAGTACAGAAAACGCTGATCATAGTTTTTACCAGTTTATTCAGATTCAGTTATCTCACACCTTACAGATTTGCTGAATATGCTATTTATATTCGATTGTTTCGGATATGTTATTTCGGTTACTTTGCATACTCGGTGCAGTGATGCGACGCCCGATGTTGTGTATTACTGCCTGCAGGTACTCATAGACGAGGAGACGAGCCCTCGTGATTCCAGTCAGCTATTGAGTTATCGGCTTCTGTTATCCGGAGTCTGATTGCCAGGGGTGTAGCTCTTTCCTTTGATGTACGGTATGGGTAGGTAGGAATTTTGTCACCCGATCATTTCTATTATTACTCATAGAGGCTTGCAGATTGTATGTTTATCTCCACGTAATTGTTTGAGCCGGTCGTGTGAGGTCGTGCAGTTGTATAGTTGTTTAGTATCTCTGTTTTTATGATTGGCCGTGTGAGGCGATTGTTTGATAGTAGTGGTGACCTTCTTAGGTCACGTAGTCTTTCCGATTATTTACCTGTTAAGTTTCAAATGTTACGAATTAGGTTGTTATTACAGGTACGGTGGCTATAGGCCCAGACGACCGGAGGCTGTGTTTACAACCGCTATATAGCCCTTTGTTTCCGAAGCTTGAGATAGAGAGCTAGCGAGCGCGAGATGTGCCTTGGCCCCTTGATTAGTAATCCAGTCCTTCTAGGGCACCGAGGTGATCCTTACCCCCAAGGCGGGCGTGACAAACTTGGTATCGGAAGCACGGTCGTGTCCCAGGGAGTCTGCAAGCCGTTCTAAGTAGAGTCTTGTCTATGGATGTGTTGTGCACCACGTACTCTAGAGCGAGGAGAGAGGCACCCAAGGCATGATAGGATGGTTACTCTTCCTTCTCGGTTAGTCGTGCTATAGGCGGTGCGGTATAGGGTTGAGTCCTAAAACTTATCGTATTCTTTGTTTTACACATATAAGAATGGCGAGATCAGCGACACCACCTTACAGGCCGAAGACTAGATACGATAGCGGGAGAAGGCACTAGCAGTGCCTCGGTTCGAGCAGTCGGCCCGATCGAGGGCGACATAGAGGCTTTTTCATGCATCACAATAGTCCCCCTCACATCGAGGATGTTGGAGCTTTACACCGCCCCCGATAGCTCTATGCCTTCGCCATCAGATCGGGAGGTTCGTAGCGTAGTTATGATGGCATAGATATTGCGACATAGCGCCGGTCGGCGCCACTGCCGACGACGAGTCTTCGGAGTGGGACGAGGCGATTCCGGAGTTCGGGAATTTTCATCACTGGGTCCCCCGCAGTTCTGGGGTCAGATCGGGCGAGAGGACCCTCGGGACTTTAGATCAAATGCGAGAGGATATTTGAGTTATGCATGTGACCTGAGTCTGTTGGTAGCGGTGTTCGGTTGCGGGATATAGCTATATTGTGGTACGAGGGATTTGGAAAAGGTCCCGAGGAGAGATGTTGCCCCTCCAGAGCTGGAGCCGGCTTCTCGGAGGCCTTTCGTCATTATTTGCCACGAGAGATCCGGCGGGCCCGGATGGACCAGGTTTACGCATCTAGAGCGGGGGCGAGGAGCGTACGTGAGTATGGCACTACGGTTTGACTCCTTAGCCGTTATGCTCCGGCATTTGTTGATACCATGCCAGCGAGTTCACGAATTTATCATGAGTGCGAGATCCAGAATATCTTGAGGCATGTATATGACGGCGACATTGCGAGAAGATATATGGATATCCTTCGTACGAGCCTTTGCTCGGACCATTGAGGGTCTCGAACGGCGGCGACGAGTAGTAGGCAGAACCCGATCCAGGAACAACGCCGCGAGAGACGGACCAGATGATATGCAAGGAAGTCAGAGAGGACCCCAGGCCTGGAAACTATCGAGATAGACCCCCTAAGGCCCCCACCTCCACCCACGAGCGGCGGCAACGAGAGAGGTAGATATCTCGTAGAGGGCGGTCGAGAGCCGGCGGCGGCTCGAATATTAGAATCCTTGGCCGAGAGGAGGGGAGAAGAGCGGTGCACCATTTGCCCTTGTGCAATCGACCACACCACGGGACTTGTAAATGGCTTCTTTGGGTGCTATGTTTTTGTGGGCGGGGACGGGCATCGGAAGAGATTGTCCGACCCGAGAGGTCGGGAAGCTTGAGAGCCGATCGGGACGGGGATCAAGGGCCACGGCTCCCGGCAGCCTCGGTTGGGTGTGGGCCCCTTGAGGCTCGGTGGGCGAAGGCCGAGTAGATCGGGAGCCTCCCGGTTGTACGGGCTCAAACCGTAATTATGCACTACCAAGAGACATGATTGAGCGTCTCCGGATGTAATGCGAATGCGATGACTACTTGTTCTGCCTTGCTTATGTATTGATTGACCCGGGGATCCACTGCATGCGTATATTACCCCATTTTGTGGCACGAAAGTTCACTATTGCACCAGAATTATTAAAACATCCCTTTTCAGTATCCCGCCCGTCGGTGACTCGATTGTAGCTAGCCGAGAATTTACCGACGGGTGTACGGTAGGGATTAGCGACCGCCGGGCTGAGTAGATCTGGTCTAGCTAGAAATGATAGACTTTGATGCCATAATGGGTATGGATTGGCTAGTGCCGTGCTATGCCAATGTTGAATGTTGGACCAAGGCGGTCCGATTCCCTTTCGGGGAGAAGCGATGCGGGAGTGGAAAGGCAGCACTGCTACTTTATTTCCTACCTTCAGTAGAGAAGTTGATAACCAAGGGATGTATTTACCACACAGTCGAGAGTCAGGGATGTCCGGGCAGAATCTCCGACACTCAGTCTTATTCCGTGTGAACGGAGGTCCGGATGTGTTTCCGGATAGGTTTTGGTATTCCCCGGAAGGGAAATAGATTTTGCTATTGATTTGTTGCCGAGGCACTCAACCTATATCAATTCCTCCCTACCCTATGGATCTATGAGAACTCGAATTAAAGGAGCAACTAAAAAATTTGTTAGATAAAGGTTTCAACAGGCCCAACATCTCTCAATGGGGTGCTCTAGTATTGTTCGTGTGGAAGAAAGATGGCTCACTCCGTATGTGCATAGATTATCGACGATTGAACAAATTCTGATGAAGAACAAGTACCAGCTTCCCAGAATTGTTTGGCTTATTTGATCGATTACGAGAACGAGATGCTTTCTAAGATTGACTTGCGATGGGATATCACGAGGTTCGTGTACGTAGAGGAGATATTCCTAAGACAGCGTTCAAAACCCGATATGGACATTTTGAATTTCTAGTCATGTCCTTTGGGTTAACGAATGCCCGGCAATATTCATGGACCTGGTGAACAGTATTTTCAGGCCTTACCTGGACACATTCGTAATAGTATTTATTGATGACATTACGGTGTATTCTCTCTGCAGAGCGGATCACCGGACTCATTTGCGGACGTGCTCAGATCCTCAGGGACCGCCAGTTATATGCTAAATTTTCCAAGTTGAATTCTGGCTTAATTCATTAGCCTTTCTAGGGCACATTGTGTCGGATCTTTGGTATACGAGTTGACACGTAGGGATAGAAGCAATCAAATCATGGCCTAGGCCTACCACTCCGGCGAGGTTCGTAGCTTTATGGGATTAGCGAGGGTACTACGGGGGAGGTTTGTTGAAGGATTCTCGACTGTGCGGCGCCTCGACTAAAGCCCGACACGAAGCGGCAAAGTTTCGGTGGACGAGAGGCATGCGAGTAGAGTTTCAGGAGTTTGAAGGATAGATTGACCTCCGCCGGTGTTAGCTCTGGGAAGGTACGAGGAAGGTTGTCGGTTTATTGCGACGCATCGGGCGTCGGGTTGGGTTGTGTTGATGCGGCATGGTAAAGTGATTGCATATGCTTCCGGACAGCGGAAACACGAGAAAGAACACTACCCTACACGACTGAGTTAGCCGCGGTAATCCACGCCTTGAAAATGTGGGAGCATTATTTGTATAGTGTTCATGTGGACATTTTCACCGGATCACAAGAGCTTACGGTATATCTTCACTCGAGAGAGTTGAATTTTACTGACAGCCGTCGGCTGGTTAAGTATAAGATGCAGCGTGGACATTACGTATCATCAGGGAAGAGCCAATGTTGTAGCAGAGCGCTCTCGATTGTAAGTCCATGGGAAGTTTGGCAGTATTTGCAGCCCGAGCAGTGGGAATTGGTGGGGGAGATACATCGGTTAGCTAGCTTAGCCGTTTGTGTAAGCGGCTTGAGAGAGGACAATAGAGTGGTAGTTCGAACACACTTCGTGTCTTCATTAGTGGTGGAAGTAAAGGAACGGCAATATGAGGATACTGAACTTGATCAACTTAAGGACAGCATTCCACGGGGAAGCGCCAGAATTCCAGGTAGCAGGAAGGATGGGTGCTGCGTTGTAAAGACCGTTTATGTGTTCCCAATGTTTCGGGCCTCCGCTAGCGAGATCATGAGCAGTACATTTCGCCCGCTATTCTCTCCATACAGCGCAACAAAGATGTATCATGATATCAAAGAAAATTACTTGGTGGCCGAGGTATGAAAAAGAGAAATTGCTGAATTTGTAGCCCGAGTGTCCTAGCATAGCAGTGAAAGGCGGGCATCGAAACCGAGGCGGTTTGACTCGGGATATAGGCGTGCCTCTTTCGACAGGAAGCTATAAATATGGATTTTGCAGCAGGGTTACCCCATACTAGACACAAACATGACTATATATGGGTGGTAGTTGATAGATTGACCAAATCAGCTCATTTCTTGCCAGTGAGAACTACCTTCTCGTGAAGATTATGCTGAATTGTATATCCGAGAGATGGTCAGATTACAGTGCCGGTATCATTATTTCGAGACGGAAGACACGGTTCTGGTAGATTCGCGGTCGTTTTCGAGAGAGAGAGTGCGGAATGATCCAGACAAACCCCTTGCATTCCACCCTCGGAACGGATGGGCGAGTACAGAGCAGCACCATTCAGGCAGCTCGAAGATATGTTGCGAGCGTGTGTGCTGAACTTCGGTGGTAAATTTGGGATGAGCATTTGCCTTTAATCTGAGTTTGCCCACAATAACGGCTATCACTCGACTATTCGAGATGGCGCCTTTCGAGGCTTTATACGGGGCGAAAATGCAGATCGCGGGTTGGCTGGTTCAAAACGAGAATCAGCATTGATTGGGCCAAATATTCGGCGGTCGGAGGAGAAAGTAAAAACATCGGAGGGCAACATTGACTGCACGAGCCGCCGGAAGTCATACGCGGATGTGCGCGCGAGACACAGGTTGGTGAATGGCTAGGTATTTTTGAAAGTGTCTCCAGATATGAAAGGGGTAATGAGATTCGGCAGGAAAGGTAAGCTCAGACCAAGATTCGTTGGGCCTCATGATCAGTTGCGAAGGAGTAGGCCAAGTGGCATACGAGTTGAGCACTTGCCGCCAGGGTGGAATCTGTTCATCCGGTCTTTCATGTATCCATGCTGCTAAGGAAATGCTTAGGAGACCGTCAAGAAGCAGTCCCGATCCAGGGATATCCAGGTTACGAAGAGTTGGCCTACGAAAAGAGGTTCAGTATCTTAGACCAGACAAATCCGCGGATTAAGAACTAAAGATATTGCGTGTTTGTCAAAGTATTATGTGCAGTAACGAGGAACCGAGAGGAAACGTCAGGAGAGTGAGGAAATATGAAAGCTAGATATCCTCCACTTGTTCCGAGTCCTAGTCGGTGGCAGGTATGTCCATATTTTATTTATACGATATCTTGTAGTTGTATATGTACGAAATGAGAAAGATTAATGTTTAGCTGTCCAGTGAACTTTATAGTATTGTGCGGAGTATTACCTATATTGGACTTTGAATTTCGGAGTTTTGGGATAGTCCATCTTACGGAAACTCTGTAAGAAATGTTTCCTAAACGGTAAGTTATGATAAGTTGAGAAGTCCTTTAGATAGCAGTTTCCATTCGAGGGCCAGATGTTCTTAAGGGGAGAATGTTACACCCCGTAAGATTCCCGACATCTAGATGGCCTACAGGCACATTAGTTAAGCATATTTGAAAGCCATGCACGTGCTAGAAACGGGGCCGGGGAAAGATCGGGCGAAAATCTGTCGAACCATCGTGGACGCGGAGGAAGCCCTCCGCGATGGCGCCGTGTCATGACGGGGCCTCGGCGTTGGCTCCGTGACACATTGGGCATATTCAGGCCCAAGTATATAAACCCCACTTCGGTTTATGATGTTATTTCATTCAATTAAATTTCGAACGTAACTGAGAGAGACGAAGGAAAATGTATATATCCGTTTGATTACGCTGCCAAGCGAGAGTCTACTCAAATAAACCTCGGGTGCCGAGGTAGTTAGCAGCAGAGAGCATTTTTACGGATTTTGTTTCGCGAAAGTCAGCCGGCGGATCGACAGGCTACCGAACCACAGTAAGTAGAATTGCTCCAAACTAGTGTCTTTGTGCTCCCTAGGCTGACGAAATGAATACTTCTCCTTACGGACTTACACGGAAAATAGCAAGTTTTCGACCGTCTTTTCGATAAGCCTAAGTTTAGGCTATAATTATATAGAAATTGACGTCGTTCTTCAAAATAAAGTTGTATTCAGCTCTAATCAACGTGTATATGAATGCAGTTGGGAGAAATATTGGAGTACTGACCGAGCCTCTTAGACGGTCGGATAACTCGAGGTTAAGGTATGTGAAGTTGTTCTTCGGCAAGTTAGTAAGTCCTTAGCGTTTGTGGATCATAGTAAACTCCGTATTTGAATCTCGGAGTTGAATGTTGAAAATTGAATAAGTCCTAGTAAATTCTAGGTTGCGTTGCCGTATCATATATCGGTCACGAAAGATGAAAAGCATGCGCCAAAAGGGCGAATTAGCATTCTAGATTTAGTATAGCTTATTGTATGTTTAGCAAGCATGTTGAAGAATAAAGAAACAGATTTTCCAGAATAAAGAAATAGTAAGTATAATCGAGTTAGACAGATGAGTTATTGGCTACAGATTAGGCAAAAGTTAAGAAGATTTGAGAATGAGTTTGTCGGTAAAGAATCGGCTTAATACGAAGAGATCGAATAAGGAATCGGCTATCGAGTTAGTCTTTTCAGTTATACATGCTTACTATTTATATGTGCTATTTGATTGTTGAGACTTGTTGTGGCGTGAGGGCCCCTTTTGAGCGTCCTCGCCGCCCCGGGTTATTAATCGTGTCGCCCGAAGTTTGTGGGTGGGTTTTTACGTCACTCAGGGTGGCATGCCGTCCCGGCCCCGGACGAAGATGGGATGAAGTGTTCCCCATAAGCGAGTCTGATCAGCATTACAGTTGTCTCCTTTGAAGCTTGTTCGGTGGCTTGAGTGTAGCTAGTTTCAGATAGCCACAAGGAAGTTCGGGAACCCGAGAGACCTATCTTTAATGCGTACACACGGAGTGTAGCTCAGGTTTGAGATAGCCAGGGAACCGGACCCTATACATTCTTGTCTACACAGGAGTCCTCCGGACTCGAATCACAGTTATTGCTCTCGAGGCCGAGGCACGAGTCAGGCCCGGGGGCCGGTAGAGGAGCTCCGAAGTGAGCGGATGAGTGGAGTGACTTATTTTTGGCAGGTTTTGGCCGGTAGGAGTATAGATTATTTGCCTGCTTGGTGCCATCCGGCTTATAGGGGTTCGTATTGGCTCTTGCTTGCTACTTGTATATCTATTTATGTGTTATATACTAGCTACTAGACAGCGGGCCGCGCGTTCACAGGTACGCCTCCGCCTTATCGGTCTGAAAGAATGATCTAGTTTTTTACCCGGTTATTGAGATTCGGTTATCTCACACTTCTGATTTGCTAGATATGCTATCTATATTCGGTTGTTTCAGATATGTTATTTCATTTACTTTGCATACTCGTACAGTGTGCGCCCAGACAGCTGCATTACTTACTGAGGTACTCATAGACGAGGAGCGGCCTCGTGATTCCAGTCGGCTATTGAGTTATCGACTCTTGTCATCCAGTCGATTCAGTGTAGCTCTTTTCCTTTGATGTACGAGTATGGGTAGGTCGGAATTTTTGTCGATCATTTCTATTGTTACTCATAGAGGCTTGCGATTGTATGTTATCTACAGCCCAATTCGGTTAGTCGGTCGTGTGAGGCCGTGCGGTTGTATAGTTGTTTAGTATCTCTGTTTTATGATTGGCGTGTGAGGCCATAGTTTTGATAGTAGTGGTGACCTTGCCGGTCACGTACACTGATTATTTACCTGTTAAGTTTCGGATGTTTTGAGTGTTTGTTGTTGCAGTCTGGTGGCTATAGGCCCCCGGGCAGTAGGGCTGTGTTTACGGCCGCTATATAGCCCTTTGTTTCGAAACTTTGAGATAGAGCTAGCAGAGCGCCGGATGTGCCTTGTCCCACCCAGTTAGTAATCCAGATCCTTCCTAGGGCACGGGTGCCAGTCATACCCCCAAGGCGGGCGTGATAGAATGACACGGGAAGGCGAGGATGATGTAAATCTAAATATCCTCACTGTTCCCGGAGGTGATCCAGAGATTATGCAGTTAAGTAGGTTGTTGTTGATTATTATTTACTATTTATGCTATCGATACTGCAATTGTCCTCTATTACTATGTAATGGTTGTTGCCTTAGCATCCTACGAGGCGCTATTTGGACTTTTGTGTTTTAGGTTTAGGATAGTACACATATTACGGGGAGACTCTACGAAATTTCTCTAAATATTGGTTAAGAGAGTTAGCTCCTTTGAGTTTAAGAATGACATTCGAGGACGAATGTTCCTAAGGGGGGAGAATGTTACACCCCGTGAAAGTTAATGATTAGTAAGCATACGCGGGGATTTGTGATGAATAAAGAGAGTACGGCGTGTGGAGAAGCCTCAGCGAGGGTTAGGCGAGGTGAGGCGGCAAAGGGCAGTCTGTGCGCTAGCTGGCGAAGTGCGACGGCGCGGCGTGCCAATGGCGCCTTGAGAGCGCGATGCGGCGGGATGAGCAGCGCTATGGAAAGCACGAGGGCCCCCCCCACCCACCGCACTAATGTGTATATATAGTCCTTAATTCAAGTTTAAATCATTTTCCTTCAAATAGTTTCGGCTAGAGAGGAGAGGTACAGAAGAATTCAATTGATTTTCACCGATTACGCTATTAAAAAGCCGTCCAAATTCAAATTAACTTTGGAGTATCAGTTTCTAAGCCCACGAGGGGGCATTACTACGGAGTTATTTTCTCTAAATTAAGCAAACAAATCATAACCCTTAAGCCCAAAAGTTGTCAGAATTGATCCAAAATAATTTCTATATAATCACAAGCATCAAGTGAGCATTTCTCCATTTGAACCCTCAAAAATTATAGGTTTCGGCCGTATTTTCGTAGTTGAATTATAGTGCGTATTATTACCAAAAGTTATCATTTTACTAGCGCATTTCCTATTGAAATTAGTCTCTTTCTCCCAATATTACGATTATAGTTGGAAAGGGCTATTGAATACAAGGTGAAACTCGTCGGTTGTTCAGGAAATGGCAATCAAGGTATGTTAAGGCGAACTTCTTTGGAAAGTTAGTATCTATAGTACTACAATACAATCGAGTCTCGGTAAGGAAGCGAGTCTTGTCATTGCGAATAGCTGTTGTTGTTAGTCTGAGATCGGTCTTTATGTCTAGTTGAAATTTACTTTGCCTTTGTATAGCCTTCCATGACCGGCCAGGGGTTACTAGTTGTATGTCGTTGTCGCGGTGGCTTGATGATGTCGCTCCAAGGAGGATTGCCATCCGCGAGGGATGAAGATGAGGTCTAGGCCTTATACAGTCCATTCCATGCTGGACTATTTTATGCAGTATCGGCACCACACCCCCATCGACACAGTGCCGGGGTTCGAATATCGAGTCCACTTGAACTCGGACATTTCTGATTCGAGATCGAGTGGGCTCGGTTGCGAGACCCAGGGAACTGGTAGGATGGCTATAGTTATTAGTTGCCTGTTTTGACCTTGTTGGGGTATATAGATTGGAGTGTACTCATTAGGGCTTTTGGGGGCACGGTGGGTTATTGCTTTGTGCTGGTTGTACCTTAAGGCTTATGGGGGCGAGGTAGGGTTCTTGTTGCATTATTTACTAGTTGATTTAATAGCGGAAGTTAAGTTAATCGGTTATGTCTCCTCCCCTTTCATTTTAGTTACTTTCAGTTTTATTTCGAGTTAATTCAGTTATTTCCAGTTTTGCCTTACATATTCGATACATATTATCACGTACCTATCCGAGGGTGGTGCATTACTTGCTGCAGTGCGGATAGACACAAATGAGGACTTTTTAGATTTCATCTCCAAGTCAGCGGTATAATTAGCTCCTCTCTTCCAAAGTTGATTAGTAGAAGGTTTGTTCTTTTTTATTGTACAGTATGAGTAGGTCGGGGCCCTGTCTCGACCAATATTCTCTCTTAGAGGCTTGCGGATGTACAATTTCCATGTGGTTGGTTTATTTCTAGGCGTGGGGGCTATGTATGCTTTATATCGCATGACGGCCGTGTGGGGCCTTGTTTAGCTGGTAAATAGTGGCCTTGTCGGCTATAGTATAGTTATAGTTTCCTGATTTACATTCTAGTTAAAACTAGACAGCATGGTGGCCTAGTCAGCACATAGGACTCCCTTCTATCGTTTGTTGTTGAGTAGCTATTTTCATTTACAAGTAGCTATATGGCCTTATCGGCGGGAGGCTGTATTTACAGCCGAGATATAGCTCGTTATTTTCTTGATTTGGGTTACAGGCATGCACTAGATATTCATAAGCCTAGCCAGGTTTAATGTTCCAGTGTGGCTCTAGGTGCCGGTCATGCCCTAGGCTAGGGCATGACAAATTAAAGGGAAATAACTATCTAATTCTAAGTAAGACTAATTGGAGAATTCTAATTGAAGCAATCATAAGTGAGAGGTTATGGGCATTCTATATAGATGGGATCACAACTAAATCAGGCTACGTCATTGCCTTGAAACCGGAATTATCATAGATAGCAGTGGATAATTCACATTCTCTTATTTTTCAACCTCTAGAATGTTTATGCCTTGGGTTCTTTCAAACCCAAAAGTCAATTCAAGTAATCAACCACACAAGCTTGAGGAAGGACTAGCTATTTCTTGCATTGAATTTTATTGGAGTGAAAATGTGGGTTTTAACTATATCACAGCTTAATCACACAGACACTCCAATTCCTCACTACTATCTTCCCACCCAATTCTCACCTTTCGCTCTCAAGCAAAAGAAAGAAAAGTAAAGCACAATTCATGTTTGTAAACCATCAATTTTGGCAATTATAGCAGGAGAAGATTATAGATCTACAATTTCAATAAGAATCAAGAGCAATTTATCAAAAACCCAATCAAATTAACAAATCCACCATCAATATACCTCTAGCTAGAAAATTAGCAAGGCATACATAAAGGTAAAGAGAAGATGCCAAGAGGATTCCCCTTACATTCATCACATTAGCTTCACAAATTAGCTTTACATGCTCTTACAACAATGGTGGAATTCCCCAGTTTGGGTTAAAGAAAAAGAAGAATAAAAGTACTATATAACTCTAAAATTCTATGGTGAAAAGATTCTCCCAAAAATTCTATGAAGAAGAAGTCTAGATCAATTGATTGTTGAATGACTAGTTGGTGTACAATGAAAGCTCCCTAAATATATGTACTTTCTTAATATAACTTTCCCTAAATGCCTTTGAAGATTCTATATGCTTTGGATACCTTTTTAGACTCTTTTACCCTTTATTAGATGGCCTCTCAGGTGAGAATCGACGTTTTGCGGTGGCAATCTTCTAGAGCACCAAACTTTAGCCGGTTGAAACTTGGTGTCGTGGTAGGGGGAACCGGCGGTTCAATGGGCGTTGCTTCGATGCCATTCCGTGAAGGGCCAGTTGTTTAGCGGTCTGAGTGGCCCAGCCGGCGTTTCGCCCATGTTTTGCCCTTCAGTTGTGTTCATCAGATTCAAGAATGTCTTTGCACCTCTTCTTGAGCTCCAATCTTCTATTATCATTAGCCCTCCCCTTCATATGTAACTTATCCAAATTTCATCTCAAACTCCATGTATTTTCTCAATTTCATTCTTTCTTTGCTCGTGAAGTACTTACAAAGAATTCAAGAGAATGGGCATAAAATCTACATAAATAACTCGAAAACTAGGAAAAAGTTATGCTTAGGAGCCTAATGAGTTGGTAATTTCAACTCATCAAACCCCAAACTTGAACCATTCCTTGTCCTCAGTAATGCAATTTTTACAATTGAGCAAATGAACATGCTATTTATGAGTTTTTTTCATAAAGGACAAAATCCAAGATGTTCCTGAGGACATTGATAAAACTTAGAAAATTCATACGGTTGTTATACACAAGATCATCATGCCTCAAGATAACCCAAACATTATACACCAACTCCAAGAAAAGAAAAGACTCAAACCATGTTGAACAAGCTTCAATAGGTAAATACAATTATTAAACATATCTTGCATGCATTCATTTCTTTCAAACAAGGGCATAGTTCACCAAAACAAGTTAAAAGAGCATCTCAAGTCATTGACAGTACATTAAAAGATTACCTTAAAGTTCTCTGCCCACTTGCCTTAATCATAACCCTGTTTGAAAACAAATTTTAAGCATGCTCAAGAAAATGATGCCCCTCACAAGATGAGAGAATCCCACATTGTTTTAGTATTTTCACACAATGGGATTATAAGATAAGACAAATTCTCTCACTCACAAAGAAATTCAAGTGTATGCAAATTGACCCATAGGCTTGCCTTCATCTATCTCGCCACTAATGTAGTGTTGCTACTCAAAATCAATTAGGACTTGCGGATCATAATGAAGTCTAGGAATAAGGGTAAGACAAATATTTAGCTTTAGTGACTAGAACCTCCTAATGCGAAAATTTTTAACATCCCCTCAACTCTTTTCAATCACTCCACTTTATTTCTCATATTTCATTATCTTTGGCTGTTGTGTAACCTGTGACCCTTATCACACCCATGAATTTCATTTAGCCTTATCTATGCAAGAGATTGGACCTTTTCACTATTCTTTCTCTTTTGATGATTCAAGGTCTTTCAACCCATCGATTCATTCATCTCATCACAATTTTGGTGCTACCTCACATTGAAGATCTCATTTCCCCCCTTCTCTTGGAAACCCCAAAGCAGGCTTTTCCTCATTTCACATTCATTTCTTATAACTCCCCGTTTCTTGGGCTTCAAGCCTCAGTTTTCAATGTTTCATCAATAGCGATTAGGGAGTATGGGTACCAAAGAGAAGGATTAAAGAATAGTCGTGGAAGCGGTAATGTGGTTTCCAAGAAGGTCCAAGGCTCAAATGTTGGCTATCAATGATTAATGTCCAAGGAGGTCATTTTGGGTGAAGTGACTAACAAAAGGAGGCCTAAGATCATGTTCTAAGTGCATCTCAATCTATCATTTCGCCTTGAATCACACTTAGGGCATGTTCTAGACAATCATGAATACACAAGAATTAAGCCAAACGCCTCACACACAAGGCATCACAATCCAAGAGTTCACACACTTCCTTCATCACATTAAGAGAATTAATTTTGACAAGCTAGTTACGAATCAAAAATCCAAGTAAGGAATGTATAATTCATGACAAGAGAGTGCTCATTTTCACATTTAGATTCCCTTTTTTTCCTTTCAAAACTCATGCACAATGCAAAGCAATAAATGTTGGTGGTACCTTATCAATTAAGTGCACAAAAGACTCAACAAGACTCTAGACTTGACATTTTCTCTTAAGAAAGTCACCTTTCAATCTATCATCAGGAAGTGCCAACACGATTCGATGATAAAAAGAAAAGACAACGAAATCGCTCCTTGGGAAAGAATAATAGTATAAAAAAAACCCTTAGAGTTTACTTAAAGACTACTATCTAAAAATGTGATGCTACTAACAAGTAATGACGATTTTCCCACTTAAGAATGTAAATAACCCAATCTATCGATAGAGGGCCATATAGAATTGCATCATAACAAATGAGTTACTCGACTTCAACCTAACACAAATAAAGATTGTCCTCGATGCGCATGGTAAAAAAAAGTAAGGAAGGAATAGGTGAAAGAACTCCCTAGGCCTTCTGCTGTAACTCGACGTTCCATTTGGTGTTTCGGGCCTTTGAACTGGCGTTTCATCGGTCTAACGCCGATATGCCACTTCTTAAATTTTTCTTCCGAGGCATTCTATTTGACATCTTTGTGTTTCACGCATTTGAACTTTGTGCTTCGCCGGTTTAGCGCCAATTCTCCAATTTGAATTTGGCTTCTCTCACCTTCATCACATTCCATACCTATTCACCCTTGCACAAAAAAAGGCAACACAAACATCCAAGTAAAACAAAAAAAAAGTAAAAAGTAAAAAACAAAAAATAAAGCACTTGGGTTGCCTCCCAAGCGACTTAGTTCACGTGGCTCGGCGACTTCAACTTTCACCACTTTTCTCTCCATTTTGAGCTTTGAATCGCACCCCTAGTTTTTGTCCATTCTTATACTCCGCTTGAGGGTGGAGGTGTAAGAATCAAGGGACCAAGCAATGGATGTTGCATCTTGTGTTTTTATTGTCCTTAAGGAGGATGTGCTTTGACCTTGATGGCATTGCATACTCTAAGATGAAGCTACCTTAATCTTCCTCCTCAGCTTCCTCCATTGACTTCCGGATGCTCCTCAGTTTCCATTTTGTCAACCAAGTTCAATGTTGAAAAAATGATAAGAGGGCGGTCTAAGTCACTCCCCTTTCAAGCATGCTTCTTGCTTGATATCCTCCTTTTCAAGTGCTCTAGAGTCCTTGAGTGTGATTTGTTGGATGTCATTTGGAGACTCTAGTGTCACTTTTTCAACCTTGGCCTCTTGCATTTTTACAATGTTGGTTGGTTGGGACACCTCTATGACTTCTTCAACACTCACCTTGACTCCTTCGTCACCATCATTTTTATCTTCCTCCCATGAGTTAAGTTGATCTATGCCCCATTGTTCACTTATTCTTTTGATGCTCCTCAATATCTTCTCTGCTTTTTCTTTTAGAGGTTTCGACTTTCTTCTTGAGTTGATGATTCCATGGTGGAGGTGTTTCCATTCTTTTCCGTATTAGACTCTACGCTCCAAAAAGAAGCTTGAAGCATGGCTTCCATGTGCCCATGTATTTCTCCTTCCGTCTCTTGCCATGGCTTCATTCCTATAAAGCTTAGGAGCACAACTTCTATCATAGCCACTATAGAGAGAAGTGACCCTATTTGGGTATCCATCCCAATGTCTCCCATGACTACTACATAATGTGCATCTATACCCATCATAGGAAGGAGAAGGTGCACTCATCTCCTTCTAGGGGCATATTTTATAATCTTTGCCAATAGTGTGGTCCTCCACAATAGGGACATGGGTCATCATAAAGGGGTTGCAACAAAAAACCTCCTTTCTTTCTACAATGCCATCATACAACTACAAACAACAAAAACAAAAATAAAAGAAAAACAAGATGTAAACAAAATGCAAAACTAGTTTGAATCAATAAATAACTAATGTCTTATCACAACTCAATTCCTGAAAACGGCGCCATTTTTGATAACATCAAAATACACTCTTCTTGTTACGCGTAAATGATTGTTGTATCAAAAAAATATCCTGATGGATGTCGGGTCGAATCGCGCGAAGGGGGTGAGTCGATAATTCAAAGAGTTATAAGCTAATTCAAACTAGAGCACTAATTGTTCAACATTTTAAAAAGTAAAATTAGGGGAAAATTAAGGGAAATAACTTTCTAATTCTAAACTAAGACTAATTGAAATTCCAATGTTGAAGCAATCACAAGTGAGAGGCTAGAAGGCATTCTATAGATGAGATCACAACTAATCGGAATTTCTTCAATGCCTTAGGCTTAATTATCATAGATAGAAGTGAATAGTTCGCATTCTCTTGGTTTTCAACCATAGAATGTTTATGCCTTGGGTTCTTTCAAACACAAAGCTAATTCAAGTAATCAACCACGAAATTTTAAGGAAGGACTAACTTCATTCTAGCCTTGACCTTTAATGGAGTGAAAATGTGGGGCTTAACTATCTGGCTTAATCCCACACACAAACACCTTGCTCCAATTCCTCACTATTATCTTCTCACTCAATTCGCACATTTCTCTCTCAAGCAAAAGAAAAGAAAAGTAAGCACAATTCATGTTTGTGAACCATCAAATTTGGCTTGAAATTATAACTTGGGAGAAGATAATTGATCTACAATTTCAATAAGAATCAGAGCAATTTATCAAAACCCAATCAAAATAAAAATCCACCATGAATATACCTCTAGCTAGAATTAGTAAAGCATACTTAAAGGTAGAGAAGATACCAAGAGGATTCCCCTTACATTCATCACATTAGCCTCATGCTCTTACAAAAATGGTGGAATTCCCCAATTTGGGTTAAAAAAAAGTACTATCTAACTCTAAGAATTCTATGGTGAAAAGATTCTACAAAAAATTCTATGAAGAAGATGAAGTCTAGAATAATTGATTTATTGAATGACTAGTTGATGTACAATGAAAGATCCTAAATATTTGTACTTTCTTGTGTATAACATTCCTAAATGCCCTTGAATATTCTAGATACTTTGGAGACCTTTTTTTGACCCTTTTACCCTTCATTAAGAGCGACTTCTCCGGTGGCAATGCGGAGCACCATACTTTAGCCGGTTGAAAATAGTGTCCTGGCAGGGGGAACCGGTGGTTCAATAGGTGCTTAGCAGATGCCATTCCATGAAGGGTTAATTGTTTAGCCGGTCTGAGCGTGCTTCGGCGTTTCACTGTGTTTGCCCTTACGGATCGGCGTTTAGCAAATTCAAAGCATGTCTTTACCTACACGCTTGAGCTCAAATATTCTATTATATTTGGCCCTTCTCCTTCATATGCTAACTTATCAAATTTCATCTCAAACTCCATGTATTTTTCTCAATTTCATGCTTTCTCTACTCACGTGAAGTACCTAAAAAGAATTCAAGAGAAAGGGCATAAAATCTACATAAGCGACTTGAAGACGGAAAAAACTCCAGCCTTAGGAGCCCCTAATGAGTTGGTAATTTTCAACTCATCATTGTGGTGCTGGCGGTGGCCGACACACTCAATGGTGTATCAGTAGGGGGAATGGTTACTGTTCGGGTGTCTGGATGACTACACGCAAGTGCACGTGTGGTCGAACAGGTAGTAAGTGGCTTAAGTAAGACAAGTATCGATCCACCGGAATGCTTGGACTACGGGGCAAAATCACCCCAAGTGTCAATTTACGTAACTCTAAAAATGCAGACAACAGTGTAAAAAAATGTTTTTATATTTTGTAGACTATTTTTATACTAAGCTAAAATAATTATACAAGTGAGTCGAACTATGAATATGAGTATGCTGAGGCTAAATGAACATGTAAAGAAATTAAGTATCGACATACATGGTTTATCTTTTCTCCGGTTGCTAGTTGGAACTTATGCCTATGGATTAAGTATTTAACCCAACTTAAGAATCATGAACCTTCCGCCTACATTTTACGTGACTAGAAGAAATTCATGTTCTAGCCATACGAAACCGATTCCACACTTGACTAATACGACCTTCAGGTATATTTCTATCCTGAAGGTAAGTAATTCTCAATTTTCCCCAAACTAAGAAAAGATCATATCTATTAATTCACAACTTTCGGTTTCGTGCCCTCTCGGGTGGAACTGGACTTTTTTAATTTACATTAACATTGGCCGGATATCAATGCGGTAAGAACAAGAATTAATAGAACAACCATGAAAGAAAAGATGGAAAAACCAGATAATCAACAATTACATTTCAATACAACGGTTCCTAACCTCTATTGAAAGTGAAATTAGCCACTCATTTGTGGATTGAACATCGTTAAATGAGTGTAAATCATACAAATAATTGAAAAAAATGAAGGGATAGAAAACCTAAAATTTTCGTCCTCTCAACTGCCTGTAACCCACGTTCTTGCTCCACCGAGTCAGAATTATTAAAAATGAACCTAAGTGTTCTATTTATCTTGGAGAGAATTTTCCGAATAACAAGCAACGTGTCACGGAGTGCAGCTCGCGAAGCACTGCCTCCGTGACACGGTGCAAATCTTAGGCTCTCTGGAATTTAGCCTTCCAGGTAATTGACCCCAACGTGGCACGGTGCAAACGCGCACCTTCCTTTGCAGGTGTCAAGATCCGTGAACTTGAATCCAACGTGCCACGACACGATTGCGGACCCGCTGCAGGAAATCCCTTGAAATTAAATCTCCCGGACGGGAATGCATCCGCGATGCGCGTGTCACGCGGCTCCATCGCGGAGCCTCTTGTTGCCTCTTGGCCAATTCCTTGCTCACTCCAGAGTCCATCTCTCGATTCCTCCCAACATGCGTCTTTGCTCTATAAAAGTATGTTTTTTCTGCGCAAAACAATGCTAATCATGTTGGTTAGTATAAATTCACACTTTCCTACAATTTACATGAGAATGTACACACATTATTGGATAAGCAAGGCAAAACCGATGCATTTGAGTATCACTTGGGCATAAATATGCCCCCGAGGATCACTACCCCCACACTTAAAATCTTGTTCGTCCTCGAACAGCCAATCTTACACCTCATGCAATTTACACCCATCATGGCTACTTTGGCTCGACAATCCGAGCTACGGTTATACCAATTATCTACATAACAAATCATCAAGAAAACATGCATGGTATCATCATTACAATGACATTAAACATATCAAGACCTCTAGACATCAAGAATCGACTTTCGATATCGGCAAACTCATGCAAATTAGCTGACCAAGATATCCGACACAGCATTCATAGTCAAACATATTGCCCTCACTCATAAGAGGTTCCCCTGTTTTAATCACGCATGAACTCTATAACAATTCATCATGGGGGAGTATAGACATACACAATTTCGCTCACTTTCCCAAAGAATTCACATGCATTGTGTCATGAACCATAAGCTTGCCTCCCTGTGTATTACTCACTAATATAGGCGTGATGTAAGATCACGTAGGACTTAACGGGTTGTAATGTAAGCTACGGAACTAGTATATCTTGGGCTAACCAATAATAGCGACTAGCATCCTTAGCGCTCTTTCAATACATCCCATCATATTCTGGGCATAGAGTTCTTTCTTCCTCCTCCCTACCTTGGAGTCTTTCTTAATTAATTTTTCCAACTTCTTTGCACCAACCAACACACCAAGACCAAACATCAAAGATTAGTTATGCACTTTATTTTCTTTACATCTGGCGAGTGCACCTTTGGCTCTTTTTTTCTTCACTTTCATCACTTTGCTTTTCCTCTTTTCATTTTCTTTTCACCATTTGCTCCTTTACACTGGCAGAAAAGTATTTTTTCTGAGCGCTTAAGAGCTTCGGATTAGGTTTACAAACAATGAAAAGGAAGAGGTTAAGCTTAGTTTACACCTTTTGACCAAAGAAAAAAATAGGCTAAAAACCAGCGAGCTGACTAAGTTGTTGACATTCAAGATGGGTATATAAAAAATATTAGGCTAAACAAGAAAACGCCTACATCCTTTCCCACACTACACTTCCTTCATTTCATTTCGTATACACACCAGGCAAGTTCTGAACATTTTGACAATAGCATGGAATAAACGTGACCTCACTATACACTCCATTGAACATGCTCAACTCAAGACATATTCATAGACTCTTTATCAGTAATTACAAGAATTCAAGTAAGCCTCAATCACACAGATAAGATTTGTGGCCTAAGTATCTCACATATGTACAAAAAATTTCATGCTTTCAAACGAATCACCTTTGCAATATAAACATTATGTACAACACGCAACAAGGATTTCGTAGCCATAGAGTAGCAACATGCATGGGATACAACCAAAAAAACCAAAAATTAAAAATAAAAAACTACTCCTATCGACTTCATTCCCTTAAGACAGTCGTCATCCATCCATCATAGGGAACGGTCCTCCTTGCGACTTCGGTTCAATGGGACTCTTCTCGGTAAAAGAATAGAAAACAAACTCCGAGAAACCCAATGATAAAATAATTAACGAAAATTTTAAAAAATATAATAATTTCGACAAAACTATTTACACACTGGTAACAACATTCAACTGACACATATAGTACACATAGCTTCACAAAGATATTTACAATATGAAACATACACACACAAAAACGGGGTCACAATATTTTCAAACACGACAGGATATGCACACATACATACAAATTGAAATGAAAACCAGCACCACCTAACTACCCCACCCCACACTTAAAAGTCGAACACTATCCCCGGTGTTCCTTCTGATACAAAACACACAAGTGGGTGGTGAAACTCACGATCAATCAAAGTATTCCACTTATGCCATCGAGGTCTTCTTGCCCTGCGTCTCCCATGTCTGAATCTCCCCGTCGTCCTCCTCCGACTCAACGTCGGAATCCTCGCGACGTGTCTCCTCATCGATGGGGACATCATCATCCACGGGCTCTACAAAAGCTGGGTACCGACATAGAGCCACAGGCGTTTAAAGCCAAGGGTAATCTAGGTCGGCACGCCCATGACTCATCCTCCACGTTGCCGGTCTCCCACCTAAGCGCAGCTGGAGCATTTGCATCGAACATGCGGTCCATGTGCTGATCATCCCGAGCATGTCGCTCGGCTAGTGTAAGAACTGGCCCGTGAGTGGTGTCAGTGCCTTAGTCTTTGTGACGTCTTTGGCACGCCTCTCCATCTAGCGGGATATAGTCTAGGGCCTCTTCCTCTACCTCTAGGCCCCTCAGGAACGTGGTCAGCAAACCGCCAAGCCCGTACCTGTGCCCTTGATGCAAACGGGCTCTCTTCATGGCGAATATGATCACCGCCCCGACATTTATCTCTAGCGCTTTCATCGGGGCATACACGATCATACGCGTCCCAGGTGACATCATCATGTCACCCCCGGAATCAAACAGGAACAAACGCTCTTCAATGATCCTGGCTTCCCTGTTCATCTGGTAGGGCAATGTCTGATGGTAGCCCCTCTCCTTATACTTGCTCCACGTGCGCGTCGGCCAGGAGCTCCACACAGTAATCGTCGATATCCGCATAAGGTGGAGTGATATTCAGCTGCCGGAGTACATGGGCATCCAGTGTTCTACGCCCCCAGTATGGCATTTAAGTGATGAGGCTCAAGGGTGACAATCTGGCCCCTTATTTTGATGGTGTGACCGCGGAGTGTCGGGTTCCAATTTGCATAGAACTCCCGAGTCAAGTGCAGATTGCACTCCTTGGGCTCGTCAAAAATGAAGCGCAGCCCGGCAGTGTCAATCTGATGTACAACGCGGGGGAACTCCTGTGCCAATGGCTCCCTTGCAATATGCTCCTCAGGGAAGTACTTGTTCTCCTTAGTACTTCGTGTACCATTTTCTTCCCTTCCTCTTTCACCCATCGGAGTTACATCATTGGCGGCGCTGGCCTGCAGAACCCCAGCTGGGACTGCTGTTCCCCAGTCTTAGCCTCTCTTACTTCCGGCGCCCGATGTAGATGCGCACTTTCCCTTGGTCTTGCACCTTGCCCATCCTTCCTGTCAAAGACAGCGACAGTCCGATATCGGTCAAATCAAAATTAGCTTCGACTAAGGTTGGTTAGGCTGACCACCCCACACTTAGTTTTCGGCCACCATTACAGCGTTACGGCAAGAACATACTTATTTTATTATTTACAAAAAAACAAGAAACCAAAAACAACAAAACAACGAAAATGCCTCGTGCATTCAGCGGACTCGACAATATAACACATGTACTACTCGGACTTCGTCTGACTAATCCCAACATTACCATCAATCACATTTCATCACATAGGCGCTTAGCGAAAAAAAAGAAAAATTCTATCACTCAGCTAAGCAATTCCCCAATTTCTATATGATTCAATAATTTCATGCAATTTCAACACTTTGTTCCCCCGAAAATTTATCGCGTCTTTAGCACAATAACGTTAAGCACAACACAATTTACCTCACCCAACATGCACAACCCAACAATTTTCACATTTCAACCTCCAATTCAATTTCTTCCTATTCACAACCCTAGCTACAATTTTCACAGCAAAAATCCGATCAAGCATGTAATTATCGCGTTCATATAATCACAACGATCCCTACGAACATCCAATCACCCATAACTTAGTGAATTTAGCTAAATTTATGTTTTCCAAGACAAGGTTTCTTCTCTATCATGCTTGAAATCAGAAAAATTTGAGCAACTTGAGGTTGAGTTCAAGAACATACCTTTAATCCGATGAACTTGAAGAAAAATTGAAGAAACTTTGATCTTAGGTCCGTGCCACATTGGGGAAGGGGGAAATTTTGGGTGTTTGTCGCGGAGGGGAGTGAAAATGGGGAGAAATAAGGGGATTTCGGGGTTAAAATTGGGATTGCGGCGCGGGTTACCCGGTGACCCGGCGTGACCCGGCACGAATAACACACTTCAACGTGTCCAGAGGGTAACGCGGAGCATCACCTCCCATGACACGGAGCCATATCAGCAGAGGCATTACGGAGTTTGTAAAAATTCCAGAATTCCCTTCAACGTGTCACGGAGGGTAGCAGCGGGCATCACCTCCGTGACACGAACCATCAGCCTTGAGCTCACTGTTTTGCCACTTTAAAATTTTTCTTACCTCGTTTTCTCCTTTGAGATCCTTTGCATTTTTCCTCCGATCAACACAAAATATATCTTACAACAAGAGGTGATTGAATTCATAGGTTGAAAACACAACACACTATTTTATTTTTTTATATTTTACACACATCTATATTTTTATTTATTTTTTTTCTTTTTCTTTTCTTTTTCATTTTTTTTTCTTTCTCGTACAATCATAAACAAAAATTCACGGGTTGCCTCCCGTGCGGTGCTCATGTTTACCGTCGCGGCTCGACGTATTGCGTTCACCGTTTTCCTCCACCTTGAGGATATGAATCTCACCTAATTTCTTCTCTAATTTCCTTTTGTGTTCTAGGGGTGGTGGTGAGAAATTGTAAGGACCAAGTGATAGATGTCGCCTTTGACGTTTATTGGTGCTTAAGTAAGTGAAGTCATTACATCTGTGGGCTCGGCAAATTTGGGGGAATATATGGGACTTGGTCCTCCTCTTCACATTTCTCCATAAGCTCGGAAGACTCTATTTCTATGTCGTCAACCAAACTCAAGGTAGAAAAATGCGTCAGTGGTCAATGCACCTTGATTACGAAAGCTGCGATTAGTGACCTCCTTACTTGTCTCTTCTCCATCAACATCTGTCTCTCTCGATGAGTGTCAAATGGGGTATACTCTATCTCTTCTCCCTGAACAATTTCCTACAAGTATGAGCTCATCACGGGGAAACTCAAGAGGTTCTAAATGTCGGGCTTCATCTGAAAATTCACCCTCGTCTTCCTCTTGTAATTCATCTTGGCTATCACCTACAACTGTCACCTGCAATTGATCACAAGCTTCAGCCTCAGCAATCATCTCCGTGAATTTAACGCTCATCCTTTTTAGGGCTTCTGCATTCTCCTCTTCCTGACTTATCAATGTTGTCATTGCCTCCTTCATTGCTTCGATTGCTCGAGTTGTTTTATTTATGTCTTCTATTCGGTCTTGGCGTCCCAGTCCTTATTTTCCAACCTGCTATTAATCAAAAACAACAAAAGGATCATAGTAGGGGCTCGGGGAAGGGAGTATGCATTTGGACAGCCATCCCAATGGCCATCTCGGCCACAATATGTTGCACATGTTACAGTGTTTTGCCACTAGTAGTGTCCTCCAAAATTAAAAAAAGGTTCGTCAAAATAATTATTCACCATTTAAACCATTTGTGTTCCACCATGTCATGTCAAGGGTATCCAGCTTAAAAATAAAATCAAGAAACTATGCAACGCTTATATAGAATTAGTTAACTAACACTTAAGAAAAATTTTACCAATTGCGATCCGACATGGCGCCAAAAAACTTGTTCAGGTGTGCGGATGACTACACGCAAGTGCACGTGGTCGAACAAGTAGTAAGTGGCTCAAGTAAGCCAAGTATCGATCCACGAGGGGCCCCGGACTACGGGGCAAAATCACCCCAAGTGTCAATTTCTTTGTAACTCTAAAAATGCGAGACACGGTGTAAAGAAAAGTTTTATATTTTGCGAACTATTTTTATACTAAGTAAAATAATTATACAAGTGAGTCTGAACATGGATATGAGTATCTTTGAGGCTAAATGAACATGTAAAGAAATTAAGTATCGACATACATGGTTTATCTTTTCTCCGAGTTTACAATTAGGAACTTATGCCTATGGATTAAGTATTTAACCCAACTTAAAAATCATGAACCTTCCCCTACATTTAATTTGCTGATAAGAAGAAATTCATGTTCTAGCCATACAGAAACCGATTCCACACTTGACTAATACGACCTTCGGTATATTTCTATCTGAAGGTAAATCAATTCTCCAATTTTCCCAAACTAAGAAAAGATCATATCCTATTAATTCACAACTTTCCGGTTTCGTGCCCTCTCGGGCAAATCGGACTTTTTGAATTTACATTGTTAACATTGGCCAGATATCAATGCGGTAAGAACAGAATTAATAGAACAATCATGAAAGAAAGATGGAAAAATCAGATAATCAACAATTACATTTCAACTCTGATAGTTCATAACCTCGCGAAGTAAATTAGCCACTCATTTGTGGATTGAACATCGTTAAATGAGTGTAAATCATACAAACAATTGAAAAGAAAGAAGAAAGGGATAGAGAAAACCTAAGAATTTTCGTCCTCTCAACTGCACAACCCACGTTCTTGCTCCACGAGTCGAGAATTATTAAAAATGAACCCAGTGTTCTATTTATCTTTTGAAGGAGTTTTTACGGAATAACAAGCAACGTGTCACAGGAGTGCATCGCGGAGCACTGCCTCCGTGACACGGTGCCGAAGCTCTCTGGAATTTAGCCTTCCAGGTAATTGACCCCAACGCGTGGCACGGCATGCAGCTGTGAGCATGCCCGGCGTGCCACGGTGCAAACGCGCACCTTCGCCTAGAATGTCCAAGATCCATGTACTTAGATCAACGTGCCACGGCACGATCGCGGACCCTTTCTGTAAATCCTTGAAATTAAATCTCCCGGACAGAATGCATCCGCGATGGCAGGCGTGTCACGGCTCATCCTTGAGCCTCTTTATTTCTTGCTTCTGGCCAATTCGCACTTCACTCGAGTCCATCTCCGATTCCTCCCAACATGCATCTTAGCTCCATAAAAGTATGTTTTCACAAAACAACGCTAATCTGTTAGTTAGTATAAGCTCAGACTTTCCTACAATTTACATGAGAATGCACACACATTATTGGATAAGCAAGGCAAAACCAATGCATTTGAGTATCACTTGGGCATATAAATATGCCCCGAATCGTTACCTCAATAATGCTTGAGTTTCATCTCTAGGCCTCCCGAAATCAGCAGGGATGAATGTGGCTCGCCCGAATGGTTTTTCCACCCACAAACTCTACATGGGTAGTGGTGGAGCTACCCACTCCTTTGGTCTCTCAAGCATCTCCGACCTATGCTCGTGAGTCTGCGCTCTCAAATCTCAGCTTGCTTGTGCTCTTTCTTTTCTCTATTTCTTTTCTTCTTTAGGGTCTCGTCTCCAACGTTCTCAAACTATCTTTTTCCTTTTTCCCTCTTAGCTCCTGTAGGCTTCCAATATGCCGCCGTCAACTCCTCGTCATGCCAATGTCGAGGTAAGAAAGAGTGAGGGCTGCTATAATTGCCATCTTCCATGATGACAACTCCGCCACTTGGCTCTGAAGAGCCCCCACCTCCTCACGGAGGCATCATGGATTTACTCGGCCTTACACTCATTGAAATTTGGCTCTCATTTGTCTAGCCTGGCGTGTGGGACTGTCTTTGTTGTCTCAATCTTAGCCTTTACCCCAGGCTTGACGTTCTCCATCATGAGCTATACCTTCTTCTCAGCTATGAGTCAGTCTCTTGGCCAACTTCTAGAGAGAAATTCTGAGGCACTAGCATGTGCCCGACTGAATTCGCTCGGAAAGCCCATAGGTGGTGTGGCGGAGGTGTTTGGGAGCTGCCTCGAATGGCCAGGCATTTGCGGCCGGTGTCTCTTCCTGCTCTGTGAGGTAGGGGGCATTCACTGCTCTCCCCAATTGTCGTGATCTTTTGGGACTGCGGTAGAAAGTCCTGCCCGGCTTACGAGATTTATTTCATCCCTGATAAAGACAATATTTGCAATCTGATGTCCTCACGATCCAAGTGCTATTTACCATGATGCACCTTAATACCTACCTCTATGTATATCCTAAATACGAGACTCGGGAATGGGATGGTAGTGTAATCCATAGCCTGATTCCGGATCTCCTCCGCAACGACACTTGGGATATTGATGGGGTATTTGGACATGATACATGCCATTAGAGCTGCTCTATCTGCACTGATGGTATTGTCATTCACGATCGGAGCCAACCGGTGGTGAACTAACATCCAACGAGCTTTTTATGAAGTTTAGGGAATTCTTTGTGACACACTTGCCGTTAGTGACCCATTCTGCTTCTTCTTTGTCCTTAGCAATAACCATTACCAATATTGAATCCTGCCTCCACCTCTCATTAATGCCCAACTGCTTGATCTTTTTTTCTTAGAGTCCACCGGTAGTCATACTCCGGTGTCTTTTGTGGTGGTATGAGTTGGGGCCCATATAAAAACCCGAGCAATAGTGGGAACTCCCGGATATAATAAGCATTGCAGCCTCGTACCTGCGCTCTCCACCTTGGGCTGATCTTTTCAATTTTCCCCTCCTTTGCTCTCCTAGACGATGTTTGAAGTGTGCCGATGCAGGGCTTTAGCCATCCGGTCGAACCCATACAAGTTGAATATCCATAATCTCCTCTCTACCTCATTTAGTGTATTGGTGAGGATCCGTGGCTCTTCTTGTATACTCCGCCCAGGTTTGTTCTTGGTGGTGAGAGTAATACCCTGTTCCTAAATCTCTGGGCTCTGATACTCTCCAGAATGGTATGATTCTCCTAGGCGGAGTACGCTCCACCAACTTCGGTATTATGCTGCCTCCTCCTCAAATCCGGACTCATTGTCTCCATCGTTGGATTGGGCCTCCTCGAACCCCTTTTTATCAGCTACAACGACTACAGACTCTTGGGCTCTTTCCTCGGCTCATAGGCCAGGAGCACTAGCGGTGTGGTGGTGGTCGCCTCGGCCTAGGCTTTAGCTTTCGCCCTAGTGATTTGGGTCCGTCGTGTGAGACATGTCGACCGATATTTCTCTGCTAAACCACTAAGTGTGTGTTGCCCTTTGGTTTAGATCAGAGGTTTCATCTATCAATGCCCTCTGAGCAGTTGTTTTGGATGCTTTTCTTTTTTGAGTCATTATACTGTGGAGAAAAATGGGTTAGAATTCCAAATCTAAGAAATATAAAGCAGAAAAAAGAGTCCTCTATAATTTTTCACGGGTCTGATGAGTCGTACCTTGGAGGTATGATCCTTAATGAGACTCAGTAATATCTCAGATTAATGTTATGCCTCTAAGGTACGACTCGTACCATGAAGGTATGATCCATACCACGAGAATGCGTGTAAGGGATGCCCCTTTAAAACCCATGTTTTGTATTTATCCCACGACTCATGGTAAGACCCATAAGTCGATTCCACAGAGATCGTAGGAAGGATCGTACTGTCAGTTTTGGACTTGACCCTTTTCGAGACTCTGATACGATTTTCGGGAATGACTTGTAGCGAGGTTACTACGAGCCATTTAGGTTTTCTACCTCTTAATTTTTACATATTTGGCTTGGGACAGTCCTAACAAGCCATCCTACGGAAGATCGTAGTGTGAAACCATGAGTGATAGGAAGGCTTGTGAAGCCGGTTCTGCCTTATTTTCAAGTGAGTTTGTAGGTGCATTTGTTTTGTGTTGGGTACTTAGAATTCCCCAAGTCACAGGCATGCATCCATCACGTTTTAACAGTGCCAGGTCCTCCCTTTTATTCCACAACCCCGTAACTCAAGTTTAGCGGTTCATGTGCACTTTTTTTCAACATGTCCGAATTCCTACCCAGTCAACATTTACTTTTTCACATGCTGGTCATTGTCTATTTTTAATTTTTCATGCATTTAGAGGACTCTAATGAATAAGCAAGTTTTCTCGAGGCTCAAAAAGTTCTTTTTACCGAATTCAAAACATGATAACTTACTTGAATGATGCAAAACATTGCTCTTCGGCGAAAATTAGGGACTAGGGCTGGACTTGAGGTTTAACAATGTTATCGAGCAAAAATCTTTCTCAATTGATCATGACCTTAATTTACGGATGTGAGGAGTCGAGTGCTTTCGTGAGTTTGATTTTGAGTGCGCGAGAGAAGGGTCGATAGGTTTGAACTTTTAAATAGCTTTTTAGGGCATATTTGAAAAATACAAAGCGAATCGGGTAGTTTTAATCTGTTTGATCCATCACGCTCGTACCACGAGAGTCGTAGGAAGGACGATGACTCATAATAGAGATGTTAAGAAGAAAACTTACACGTGGACCTACGAGTACATCTATGACTCGTACTATGACTTGAAGGTCACTCTTACTTTAGAGGTCCATATGTTGCATAGTTCATAACTACTACAGTGGTACTACGACCCGTACAATGAAGTTACAAGTCGTAGGACAAATCGTACCCTGAACTCATGCACTAAGATACATATCTGCTTCTTACCATGACACGTACTATGGTCTGTAAATCCTCTTATGAGTAGTACTAAGAACCGTAGCTCCAGTATGTTCAACAGTTCTTATGCCACATGTTTTTGTTTCTCCTGCACACTAAACACACATAAGTCAATAAACTTGGGTTGCCTCCCAGAAGTGCTTGATTGCGTCGCGACACAACGCGGGTGGTTCGGTTACTCGAGTACCAAACCACCACAGGGTTGCCTCCCAAGAAGTGCGATTTAATGTCGCGACATGACGCAAGTCTCTTGAGCTACTCGGAACTTCTTCAAGATATTCGGACTCATTCTCAATTTACGAGACCACTCTATATTCCTTTGGTTACTTCATTGATTGGTAGACATTGAAGGTGACCTCTTCTTTGTGAGTTTGAACTTTAGCGCTGACCTCCACATCTACTAAAGCCCTCCCAGTGGTAGGAATGGTCTCCCTAAAATGATAGGGACCTCAAAATCAACCTCGTAATCAAGGATAACAAAGTCCGCTGGGAATATGAATGTGTCCCTTTAACAAGCACATCAAATAGGATCCCCACGAGGCTTCTTCACAATTTGAAAATTGACCATCAGCAACCACATAGTAATTGGTGTGGGGCTCCCAAGCCCAGGTGCTTAAACACGGCTGAGGAAGCGGATTGATTCTTTCTCCCAAGTCACAAAGTGCCTCGCGAACTCAACATTACCAATTATATATGGAATGGTGAAGGCAATTGGATCCTCCTTTTTAAGGCAAGGACGAAGTGAGGCTATAAGCGCTACAATGATGCACATTATCCCTGGGCTCATAGCTCCTGAGACCTTTCTTCGTAACAAGGTCCTTAATAAACTTGGCATATCGGCCATCTTGTTCCAATGCACTCGACCAATGGTACGTTTACGGATAATTGTCTTAGCATTGCGGGGAACCTGAAACTTACCATTCTCCTTCTTCTTCATTCTTTGAGGAAACGATGGCGGTGGTCATGGGTAGCCTTATAGATTTGTGTGGCCTTTTTGTTTCTCCTTGTTCAACCTCGGGCCCCTTCTCAGCAACTAGAGGCACAGATTAAGCAACATCCTCATCATGCTTATTCCTAGAAACTCTTCCTCATCATGCTTAATTGTGCTTTTCTTTTTCTTCCTTGGCGAACTACAACCGAGAGAGGGATCAACCGTGGTCTTTCACTCCTCGTCATCACAGCTATGCAACCATTATTTTGGATTTTGGACTGTGTTGCTATCTAGTGTACCCTTTTAGCTAAGGTCCATGGATGTTGACAATTTCCCATTTTGTTCAATCTACTTGATAGCAGTAGCATGTGACTTAAATCTCTAACCCATGCTAGATATATCTCCGCAGATGTCTTTTAGCTGATCATCTGTGGATCTAACCTTCTTTAGCATCTCGCCATCATGCTCTCCAGCATTGTTGTCAACACCTCACTTGCTTTGGGAGGAGCATTGCAATCCAACTCGGTTGTTGCAGTTATCGTCATTCCTTCTCCATTCTTCCACTTGCTCATGACCTCAACTTCAGTTTTTGTAGCCATTGAAGTTTGTAATTGTCTCTGTGGGTGGAGCCTTGGTTTCCGGCAGGCGCCAAGTATCTTGACCCTTGGGAGTTAGCTCTAAAACTTGCCACTTGGTTGTCAAGTGTGCCTCCTCCTCGGAATCTGAGTGCTCAAGCCTTGGATCCTATCCCTGTGTCCCCATTGCATTAACTTTACGGCGGTGCCCGCTGATATGCTTCTTGAGCAAGTGCCTAATTATGTGCACATATGGGCCAATTCTTGGTCACTTCTTCCTCCTTCCTTCATTGGTACGCAGTCAAACCAACAACATATGTACCAGCCGACGCTTTTCTCCCGGGTGTGCCATGCTATGTTAATTTTCATCGCTCATCTAGAATAGTGGAAACTTGCTGCGGGTGTGTCTCATTAGTGCTCCTCCTTCCACTATATTTGCTGCTTGCCAGCATTAGCACTGTTATTCAGTGATCTATAGAAAATACCCAACAAACTGTCATCAGGAATTTTGTGGTTTGGGCACTTGGTCAACTTCTCTGGAATCTCAACCGGAGTTTCATGAAATGCCTTAGTATTCGGTTGTTGGAAATTGTATTCATTCTTAAGCTACAGCATCTGCGGAGGGGTGGAAGAATCTCTCTATAAAAAGCTTGTTTGAGCTTCCTCTAGTTGATACTCTTTGGAGTCATTCGGCAACTCCGATAACCATAAAGTGGCCTCCCAAACGAGAGAGAAGGGGAAAAGTCTTAGCCTTATTGCATTACGCTCTAACTCTAGGCAAATTGTATGCCTTGCATATTCCCATTCATTAAATGTAGGTTGGCATCATTAGCTGCTAAGAGCCACTAAACACCCCTTCATGTTCAACAATTAGATCATGGTGCTAGTGATGTCAAATTTTGCCCGGTAGGCAAAGGTGGTGGTACAATTGTTACACCGATGGAAATTCCCGGCACATAGATGGCCTACTTTCGCATGTTGGTTAAGAGTATTTGAGTGCCACACATGCTGAAAAAGGCAGGAAAGACCGGATGAGAAACCTGTCGAACCATCGCGGAAGAGACGTGGCAGAGCCCCTCCTTACACCCCGTAAAATTCCCGACACATAGATGGCCTACTCGCATGTTGGTTAAGAGTATTTGAGTGCCACACATGCTAGAAAAAGGCCCGGGAAAAGACCGGATGAGAAACCTGTCGAACCATCGCGGAAGGAGCCGTGGCAGAGCCCCTCCGCGATGGCAACGTGTCACGGAGGGGGAGCCTCCGCATTGGCTCCGTGACACGTTGGCCTTGTCAAGGCTCAAGTATATAAAGCCTCCAACTTCGGTTTAAATCATTAAAATCAGATAATTTCCAGAAAGTTGCGAGAGAGAACAGAGAAAGACGTAAAGTATTGATAATTTCCTTTCGATTATGCCGCCAAACGCGGTCCAAATTCAAATTAACCTCAGACACCGAGTTATTTAGCAACAGGGAGCATTCCTACGGATTTAGTTTCGCGAAATTTTGCTGGAAAATCGTCGTGCTACCGGGCTAAGGTAAGTGGAATTGCTCCAAATTAGTGTCAATATACTCCTAGCCTTAAAGTGAATATTTCTCCCTTCTGGACTT
>JACEIK010010155.1:0-13898 GCA_018107945.1 Datura stramonium
ACCTTAAATTCGTTAGGTGGCGACTCTTCAATTTTTAAACCCGTAAGAGTTGTCAATGTCGAATCCCGCTTTCTCCGCGAGGGAAAAACGGGGCGCGACATTAGCTATGGCAAGCCATATGATTCTATTTTCAGCTTTGGGTCATTCTATTCAGATATGAAAGATTTAGTTTATGACTATACATGTTTTCAGACGTTAGCATGCAGTCCTTACTCTCATGATCTTATGATTTATGTTTATATGCATGATTCCAGTTCATACTTACTCAACATGTTTTACTTACCTTACATACTAAATATATTTCAAGTACTGACCACATACTCTATGTTGTATCGTTTCATGAAACAGGTTCAGACGATCAGACTCAGATTCGCCGTTAGCCAGTCCCCGCAGCTTAGTTTAGTCTCTCTTGTTCGTGAGTCCTCATCCTTCGAGGACCTTCTGTTGGTTGAGTTATGTTACTTTCAGTTCTTAGATTTTAGTGAGGTAGTTGGGGATGTTGTTCCATCAACTCTTCAGTTATGTTAGAGGCTTATCAGACAATATGTAGAACTTTGGCTTTGTTAGTGTTGACACTGTATGGTTGATATGTATTCAGATTTTTGCTTATTCATGTTTTCAGTTACCAACTTTCGCTTGAAGTATGTGCTTTAATTATCATGTTCATGCCATGGGTTGACTTGGAGTGGTTCGTGGTTCTAGGTTCCGTTTCTCAGTCCGGACCTATGTTCCAGTCATGAAAAACTTGGTATCAAAGCAAAGGTTTAGAGTTTCCTAGGTTGTCTGAAAGTCGCGTTGAGTAGAGTCTTTTCTATCGGTGTGAAGTGCGCCACACTTATGGGGGAGAGGCTACAAGAAGTTTTAGAAATTTTTTCTTCTTTCATGATCTATGTAGTGCGCTAAAGTATCTCTCCTTTTAACTCATGCTATATGCATTTGCAGAATCATGCCTCCATCCCAAGTAAATGGTAGAATAAATGGAAATGGAGATGGCAATAAAGATGGCAATGGAAATGGGCACCAGCAAGCCCAGCCAATACCAACAGGTCCTTTGCCCGAGCATGTCTCTCATATCGAGTTTAGAGCAGCTTTTCAGATGTTAGCACAGGCTATTACCGCTCAAGTCAACCAGAGGCGGTGGCCCATGTCCCTCAGAATGGGAATACAACGGCGGCTAGAGTTCAGAACTTTCTCTGAATGAATCCACCTGAGTTCCTTGGGTCAAAAGTGGATGAGGATCCACATGAGTTTCTTGAGAAGATACAGAAGGTCACCCAAATTATGGGGGTGACGGGAGAAGAGAGCGCAGATTTATCCTCCTACCTATTGAAGGGGGTTGCTTACATTTGGTATCGTTAGTGGAAGGACGATAAAGCACTGGGCGCCATTCTCGTGAGTTGGGATGAGTTTATGACGATCTTCTTGGACATATTCTTCCCTAGGGAGTTGAGGGAGGCAAAAGTGGCAAAGTTCATCAACCTGAGGCAGGACCATATGACTATCTAAGAGTACGCCTTGGAGTTCACCCAGCTGTCCAAGTATGCGCTAGAGATAGTTGCAGATTAGATAGCTTGTGTGTACAAATTTGTTGTATGGAGTGTCAGATTTGTTGGTCAAGGAGTGTAGGACCGCAATGCTGAAAAGTGATCTAGACTTCTCTCGATTGGTTATATACGCCCAACAGATCGAGGCGGGTCAGATTAAGGAAAGGGAGAGAGAGGCCAAGAGGGCCAGGACAGGAAACTTTGGGTTTTCCTAGCAGAGGTCCAGTGGTGGACATCGTTAGCAGTCCCACCAGAGATCATCAGCCCCAACACCGTCATCAGCTAGTGTGCCATCTAGATATAGGTGTGATCAAAGGGGAAGGACATCAGGCTCCCGAGGTCAAGGGAGCATGTCAGTAGAGCCCAACATTCCAGTTTGTGGCAGGTGTGGTAGGAGGTACACCGGAGAGTGCTTAGCAGATTCAGGAGCATGTTTTGGGTCCGTAAAACCAGGACACATGCTCAGAGATTGCCCTACGACCAGATAGGGCTATGGTAGAGGTTGTGACCCAGCCACCAATTCAGCAGCTCCACCAGCACGCTCAGCTTAGTAGGGTGCATCCACTAGTGCAAGTGAGGGTTAGCATCAGAACAAATTTTATGCCCTCTCATATTGTCAGGAGGTCTCTCTAGATGTGGTCACTGGTATGTTACAAGAATTTCATCTTGATGTATACACATTGTTAGATCCAGGGGTTAATTTATTTTTTGTGACACCTTATGTTGCTATTAGTTTTGAAGTCAGTCCCAAAATCCTATCACAACGGGTATACAAAAATTGCCCTATCACAGTCCTTCTGAAAGTCACTTTAGCCGATTTAGTAGAGTTAGAAATGACTGATTTCGATGTTATATTTGGTATGTATTGGTTGCATGCATGTTATGCCTCAATGAATTATAGAACCCGAACGGTAGAGTTTCAATTTCCCGGTGAGCCGTCCTAGAATGGAAGGGTAGTTCAACTGTACCTTTAGGTCACTTGGTTTCCTATCTTAAGGCCAGAAAGATGATTTCTAAGGGTCGTGTGTAACATCTAGTTTCGATTAAGGAGTCTACAAACGAGACCCCGACTCTTTAGTTTGTCCTTGTAGTATGTGAGTATCCAGAGGTTTTCCCAAATGATCTACCAGTAGTCCCTCTCAAGCGGGAGATTGATTTTGGTATTGAACTTCTTCCCAGTAAGTAGCCTATATCTATTCCTCCTTACAGAATGGCTCCACCTGAGCTAAAGGAGTTGAAAAAGCAATTGAAGGATCTCCTAGATAAGGGCTTTATCAGATCTAGAAAGTCCTCATGGGGTGCACCATTTTTCTTTATTCAAAAAAAGGATGGGTCTCTTTATATTTGCATTGACTTTTGGTAGTTGAAAAAGGTCACAATCAAGAACAAATATCCCCTCCCCAAAATTGATGACTTGTTTGACCAACTTCAAGGTGCTAAGTGTTTCTCAAAGGTAGACCTCAGATCCGGTTATCACTAGCTCAGAGTTAGGGAGAGTGACATTCCGAAGACAGCTTTCAGGACTTGGTATGGCTCTATGAGTTTGTAGTTACATCTTTTGGACTAAAAAATGTTCTTTCACCTTTTATGGACTTGATGAACAGGGTGTTCATGCAGTATTTAGACATGTTCGTGATCAGCTTCAGCAATGACATTCTCACATACTCTCGGAGTGAGGAGGAGTATGACATTCATTTGAGGGTTGTGCTACAAACTCCTCAAGGATCGTCAGTTATTTACTAAATTTAGCAAGTGTGAGTTTTAGTTAGACTCAGTAGCATTTTTGTGCCATGTGGTGTCAAGCAAGGGTGTGCAGGTGGACTTTCAAAAGATAAAAGCGGTGAAGAATTGGCCTAGACCAGTTAATCATTTGGAGATCAAAAGCTTCTTGGATTTAGCTGGCTATTAGAGGAGGTTTTTTAAAGGATTTTTATCCATTGCAACACCGTTGACTAAGTTGACCCATAAGAAAGTCAAATTTCAGTGGCCGAATGCCTGTGAGAAGAGTTTTCAGGAGTTAAAGACTCTACTCAGTTCTGCCCCAGTTTTGACCCTACCAGAGGACACAAATGGATTCGTAGTGTATTGTGATACCTCTAAGGTTTGTATTGGTTGTTGTTGATGTTGCATGGTAAGGTCATTGCATATGCCTCTAGAAAGCTCAAGACTCATGAGAAGAATTACCTAACGCATAACCTAGAATTGGCAGCGGCGATGCTCACATTGATGATTTGGAGACACTACTTGTATGGGGTCCATGTGAATGTGTTTATGGACCACAAGAGCCTACAATATGTGTTCACCCTGAAGTACTTGAATTTGCAACAAAGGAGATGGTTATAGCTGCTCAAGGGCTATGATATGATTGTTCTTTATCATTCGGGCAAGGACAACATGGTGGCAGATGCCCTTAGTAGATTATCTATGGAGAGCGTGTCCCATGTTGAGGATGAAAGGAAAGAGTTGGTGACGGATGTGCATCGACTTGCACAGTTAGGAGTTCTCTTGGTTGACTCGACAAATGGTGGTGTCATTGTTCAGAATGGTTCAGAATCTTCTTTGGTGACTGAAGTCAAGGATATGCAAGAAGAGGATCCTAGCTTGGTAAAATTGAAGGAGGAGGTCTGGAATCAAAAGGTCGAGGTCTTTTCCCAAGTGGGAGATGGTGTGCTCCAATATCAGGGTTGTTTATGTGTTTCATATGTCGAGGATTTGAGAGAACAGATGTTGCATGAGGCTCATGGTTCCCCATATTATATTCATGTAGGTGCCACCAAGATGTACCGTGACCTATGGGAGGTCTATAGGTGGAATGTTATGAAGAGGGACATAGAAGAGTTTGTGGCTAAGTGTTAGAATTATCAACAACTTAAACTTAAGCATCAAAGATTAGGAGGTGTGCTACAAGACATCAGTATCCCCACTTGTAAGTGGGAAGAGATCAATATGGACTTCATCATAGGGTTGCTTCGTACTCGCTGACAGTATGACTCTATATGGGTGGTGGTAGAAAGGTTGACTAAAGCAGCTCATTTCTTAATGGTCAAAGCTACTGATTCAACTAAGGACTATGCTAGATTATGCATTAGAAAATTTGTTCGATTGCATGGGATTCCTTTGTCCATTATTTCAGATAAAGGTACTCAGTTTAACTTGCAGTTTTGGAGATCGTTTAAGAAAGGACTTAGTACTCAGGTCAAGCTTAGCATAGCTTTGCACCCGCAGACCGATGGTCAGGCTGAATGGACCATTTAGACTTTTGAGGATATTCCTAGAGCATGTGTAATTGACTTCAAAGGAAGTTGGGATGATCATTTAGCTCTCATCGAGTTTTCTTACAACAACAGTTACCATTCTAGCATCAGATAACTCCATTTGAGGCTCTTTAAGGGCGGAGGTGTAGATCTCCTATTGGTTGGTTTGAGGTAGACGAAGTGATAACTCTCAAACTCACACTTCTTGACAAAATATGAAACGGTCATTATCAATAAAGAACTCAACTAAGAGGTTGGGGTTGAACCCACAGGGAATAGGGTAAGAACTAGACTAATGCCGGTAATTGAACTTGTTGGTGAGTTATCTCCAAATTGGGGAGTTTTAAAGAAAATAATATTAAAACAAGATTGTATTTGTGATTTAAATCAATATTTGCAAACAACTATAGTAAGTGTTCCCCATGGGTTCATAACTACTTCGAGTATACACACGCGATCAATCCCAATGCTTACTTGTAGAACTGATAACTAGGGTTCATCCAAATGACTGGTTCGTCCCTATTGGATGAATTTACTCAATCACCAGGTCATGTCTCATGAGAGATTTCTTTCTATCTATTATCAAAATGTTCCAAATTTAACTATCCTGCGACCACAACTCAAGTTAATAGAATGATGGTAAAGACCAAGGCTTCGTTGTAATTCTCTTTTCCTAATATCTACTTCTCTATGTTCAAGTAAGTAAAGAATTTGGAAAAGTACTAACAATGTACACCGTTAAGAAATGTTTAAAGATGAAGAGAATACAATACAAGCATTTAGTATTGATTTTGAATCATTTTTGTGTAACCTTATTTCGTTAATCCATCATGGTTCCCACAACCCCTAGTTGTGGAGGTTTTAATCTCTCATAGTTGTAAGATTACAATTTGCATTCATAGACAAACACATAATTAAATAACATAATTAAATACTTATAGAAACAATTGAAGAAAACCAGATTTGAATATCGAAGAACAATCTCAAGAACAATATAGGAAATCAAGATTTTGAACCAAGTGAATTGCTCAAAACTTGATAAAAATTCACAAATAATGTTCTTCTACATCGCCTACTACTTCGTTTCTATCCTCCTCTAACTAAAATAACACATAAAGGCTATTTATACGGATATTAGAAACCTTTTCATAATCTAATAGGAAATTTTTCATATCTGGTGCCGACTATGTCAAGACTGGACCTACGACCCATAGCAGGACTGTACGGGTCATACCGCTCTCGTATGACCTTGGCCGCAAATTTGTCTAAGTGTTGCGTAATTAGTATTACTCATACCTCCATCTTGTGAGTCGTACAATGCTTTCGCAGATTGGACCTGAGAACTCTAACATCTTCTGAAACTATTCACGAGTGTTGTGGTACGACTCGTACCTTCTTCCTACGACTCGTACTGTCTATTGTGTCCGGGTTCAAGTCTTGAAGAATCTTCTGAAGTTCACCAGGCTAATGATACGGTTCGTATGTTGATGCTACGATTCATGAGTCTATCTATATCAAGAGAGTGCCTTTGAAAATTTTCTCCAAACAATTCCACAAATCTAGTTATGACTCATACCATCTTGATACAACTCGTATTGAGAGTCGTATGTTGCCTTCTTCATTTTCCAGCCTTCGAATTTCATCATGGTTCTCGCATGACTCGTCACGCCCGCCTTGGGGGTAAGGATCGGGCACCCGGTGCCCTATTAGGACTCAACTCAAGCAGACTAGTGAGCCTAAGCACATCTGGTGCCCGGGCTGACTCTAACTCAGATTCACGGAATCAACGGGCTCATATAACGGTTGTAAATATAGTCCCCGACCAGCTAGGCCTATAACCAATTGCATCTATAACATCAGCTAACCGTAATCACATACATATAGAGAAACCTATGACGACAAGGCCACCATGCCGACTAGTTACTTCTTAATCAAAATACCGTATGCTAAAATGCCTACGTGACCTACAAGGTCACCACTACTAACTGGATATGGCCCCACACGACCAACATAATCAACAGTACTAACAATTAAACATACGCACGACCCCACACGACCGACACAACTAACCACAGGGAGATATATACACAATCTGCAAGCCTCTAAGAATATCATAAGATGAATGGGACAAATTCCACCTACCCGCATATACAAAAATAAAATGATGTAAACCTCTGAATATCAAGCTCCGATGACAGGAGCTGATGACTCTGTGCTGGCTAGATCACGAGGGACTGCCTCGGTCTATAGGTACCTGCAGGCAATGCAGCGCCCCAAACGGCGTTTCGCACTCACCGGTACCGAGTATGTAAAGCAACTGAACACAATCAATATAAACACACATTTAATAATTCTGAAAAAGGCGTAAAGCATTCGAAACTGTCCGGAAATGGCAATCTGGAAATAAGCTTATCTCAGATCAAGGTAAGGTAGAAGCACTGCCAAGCCATGGCGACCTCGCTATCTATCACCTAATAGATATCAAGTATATAGATATATATAACAAAACAAGGACCTATACTAACCCCCATAATGGTGCCAACCAACATACAATCTATATACCCCTACCCCGTCAAAACCATCCAAAAATAAATCACTCCACTCTACGCCTACTAACTACGAGCACCTCTACCGGCCCCATTGGGTCTGCAGCTTGGGCTATGGCCTCTGACTATAACTATGTCTGAGTCCGGAGGACTCCCATAACCGTAAACTATAATCTTATCTATATCTCGTATCTCGTAATTCGCCCTGGGCGCAAGCGGTCAACAGGGTAAGCTATACTGCTATGCTGATCTTCCTGGATATGGGGAATGCTGCATCCCATCTTCGTCCTATCAAGGACGGCATGCCACTTTTGAGTGACGTACTCTCACCTCCGCGGGCGAGTCGACACGCCATAACCTGAGGGGCGGAGAGGAAGCTCCAAGGGTGCCCTCATAGCACAAACAGGTCTCAACAAACACAATCACGTATAGCAAGTATAACAATCGAAAATACTATCCATGTTTTGATATTTTATTCTTAAATCTCTTTTCTGCATTAAACTGGATTCCCGTTACTGAGCTAACCGTATCTGAAATAATTTCTGGCCGTCTCGATACCGATTTACCGACTTTTATTCATATAGCATAATAACATAAAACATGCTTGCTGGATTCATATTGGACCCAATACTCGACTTTAACATTCTTTCTTCTAGAATTCACGCTATTTGTTATACTAGGATTACTAACTTGCCGAAGGAACTAGCTTTACATACCTTCGCTGATTTCCTACTAACTAGTAGTTCGGTTAGTACTCTTGCCATTCTCTCAACCGCATTCATATATGTCAATTAGAACTAAATACGCTAATATTCTGAAAGAAAATATCACTTTCAATATATATAGCCCAAACTTTGGCTTATCAAAACATAAAACTCGCTATTTCTCGAAAGTCCAAAAGGGAGAAATACTCACTTAAGGGCTAGGAGTATATTGACACTGATTTGGAGAAATTCCACTACCTTTAGATCGGTAGCACGACGATTCACTGGCCGAATTTACGAAACTAACTCCGTAGGAATGCTCCTTACTGCTTAATACCTCGGTATCTGTTGTTAATTTAAGTTTGGATCGCGTTTGACGGCGTAATCGGAAGGAAATTTCAATGGAATCTTCGTCTTCTCCATTTTTCTGGTTTTCTCTCTTGAAATTATATCAAATTTAACATTAAAACTGAAGTTGAGGCTTTTATACTTGGGCCTGAATAGGCCTCCGTGACACGGCGCCAACACGGGGAGGCCCTCCCTCCGTGGGCATGTTGCCACATCACGGAGGGGTTTCGCCTCTGGGCCTCCTCTCACGATGGTTCAAGCAAATCTCTTATCTGAACGCTTTCCTCGGGCCTTTTCCCTAGCATACGCAATTCAAAAAACTCTTAACCAACACGCGAATAAAATTTACTTTACATGTCGAGAATTTCTGTGGTGTAACATCCTCCCTTAAAACATTCGTCCCCGAATGTAAACTTCTAATTATAGGAATTCTAGACTTACTCAACTTATTCTTAGAAAAATTTTGGCAGAGTTTTCCCTGTAATATGGACTATCTCAAAAACCTGAAATGCAGAAAAGTCCAATACAATTACTCCACACAATACCATAGCATTCAACACATAAAGATTGGAATCGACATCTCATTTATACATATACTATAAGGCAATCGCATAAAATAACAATATCAACATACCTCTTGACTCGACTAGGCTTGGAAACAAGAGAGGATATCTGGTTTTCATATCTTCCTCTCGCCTCCCAAGTCATCTCCTCTCGATTCCTTGTTACGCCTTAGCACCTTGACAGACGCAATATCTTTTTTAAGTTCTCAATCTACGAATCTGTCTGTCTAAGATAGCTACTAGAACCTCTTTCATAGGCCAGATGATCCTGGGGCATATTTATATGCCCAAGTGATACTCAAATACATCATTTTTGCTTTGTTTATCCAACAATGCTTGTACATTCTCATACCAGAGGAAAGTGTGAATTTATACTAAATCCAACATGATTAGCGTTGTTTGCAGGAAAACATACTTTTAGGGAGCTAAGATGCATGTTGGGAGGAATCGGAGAGATGACTCAGGAGCGAGCAAGGAAGCGTCAAGAGAAGCAAGAAATAAAGAGGTCTGGCGAAAGGAGCCGCGACACGCTGCCATCGCGGTATGCATTCTGTCTGGGAGATATAATTTCAAGAATTTCCAGAGAGGGTCCGCGATCGTGCCAAGCACGTTGGAATTAATTTCATGGATCTTGACATTCCAGTGAAGGTTCACTTGCACCATGGCACACCGGGCATGCTCCGCGTTGCACGCTGTGCCACGTTGGGGAAAATTACCTGATGGCTAAATTCCAGAGAGCTCCGCGTTTGCACCATGTCACGGAGGCAGTGTTCGCGATGCACTCCGTGACACGTTGCTTGTTATTCCGGGAAAATTTCCACCAGTATAAATAGAACACTGAGTTCATTTTTAATTATTCTGACTTGGTGGAGCAAGAAGTGAAACCATGTGCGCTTAAGAGTGATCTAAAATTCTTAGGGTTTTCTCTATCCCTTCTCCTTTCTTTCAATTGTTTGTATGATTTACACTCATTTAACGATGTTTAATCCACGAATGAGTGGCTAATTTCACTTCTTGTTGAGGTTAGGAACAATTGTATTGAAATATAATTGTTGATCATCTGGTTTTTCCATCTTTTCTTTCATGCTGTTCTATTAATTTTGTTCTTACCGCATTGATATCTGGCCAATGTTAATGTAAATCCAAAAAGTCCGGTTTCACTCGAGAGAGCACGAAACTGGAAAGTTGTGAATTAATAGGATATGATCTGTTCTTAGTTTGGGAAAATTGAGAATTGATTTACCTTCAGGATAGAAATATACTCCGAAAGTCGTATTAGTCAAGTGTGGAATCGGTTTTGTATGGCTTAGAATATTGACCTCTCTTTTCATTTACAGAAATGTAGGTGGAAGGTTCATGATTCTTGCTGGGCTAAATACGGGAGTTTTAATCCATAGGCATAAGTTCCGACTAGCAACCGGAGAAAAGATAAACCATGTTGTACTGATAATTACCTTTACATGTTCTTTCTAGCCTCAAGACGCTCACATTATAATGTTCAGACTCACTTGTATATTTATTTTAGCTAAGTATAAAATTAGTTCACAAAATATAAAACTTTCTTCACCGTTGTCTTCATTTTTAGAGTTGCAGTAAATTGACACTTGAGGTGATTTTGCCCCGTAGCCCAGTCCCTGTGGGATCGATACTTGGCTTACTTGAGCCATTTACTACTTGTTCGACCACGTGTACTTGCGTGTAGTCATCCGCATGTACCAACAAGTTTTTGGTGCCGTTGCCGGGACTGGCGCTGGTAAAATTTTTCTTAAGTGTTATTAACGAATCCTATACAAGCGTTGACAACGTGTTCTTGATTTTATTTTTTTAATATTTTTGATTGTTTTCGGATAATTCTATTGACATGACATCGTGGAACACAAATGGTTTAAATGGTGAATACTACATTTTGATGAACCTTTTCTGAATTTCGGAGGACACCACCGGTGGCAACACCGTAACATGTGCAACATATGTGGTGGTCAAGATGGCCATTGGGATGGCTGTCCAAATGCATACTCCCCTTCCCCGAGTCCCTACTATGGATCCTCTTGTTGTTTTTGATGAATATAGGCAAAGCTGAAATGAGGACTTGGGACGCCACATCAATAGAAGACATGCTGAAAGAACTCCTTGAGCAATCGAAGCAATGAAGGAGGCAATGGCAAATATTGATAAGTCAGGAAGAGGAGAAATGCAGAAGCCCTAAAAGATGATACAATCATGAAGATATATTGAGGCCAGTTGTGATAAACAGTGACAGTTGTAGGCTTATATTTAAGAGGAATTACAAGAGGAAGACAAGGGTGAATTTTCTAGACAGTCTGACATCTAGAACCTCTTGAGGTCCCCGTGATGAGCTCATACTTGTAGGAAACCTGTTCAGGGGGAGAAGAGATAGAAGTATACCCATTTGACACTACTGAGAGATAGATGTTGATAAAGTGAGAAGAGGTATACAAGTAAGTGGCGTCAATTACACAAAGAGTTTCGTAACTACAGGCTTGGACCTCACCAAGAATTTTTATACCTTGAGTTTGGTTGACGACATAGAAATAGAGTCTTCGAGCTTATGGAGAAATGTAAAGAGGAGGAGCAAGTCCCATATATTCTGAAATTTGCTGAGCCTAATAGACAGAATGACTTCACTTACGTAAGGGCCAATAAACGTCAAAGGCGACATCTATTGCTTGGTCTTTGCAATTTTTCACCACCACCCCCTACGGAGCATAAGAGGAAATTAGAGAAGAAATTAGTGAGATTCATATCCTCAAGGCGGAGGAAAAAGCTGTGAAACTTGATGCTACAAAGCCGCGACGTAAAATTAGGCGCTGTCAGGAGGCAACCCAAGGGCACCATTGGTACTCATTTTAATTTCTTGCATTTTTATTGATTTTTATTTTATTTTTCATCTTTTTGCTGTTTTTGGTGGAGTTAAGCACAGATGGAGGGGAATTATGAGTACCCGTGAAGGAGGCTAATGTTGAAGAAAAAGTGTGGGGTGAACGACTTGTGCAAATTTGAACGAAAACATGCTTGTTTGCTAGCCAAAGGCTTCACGCGAGATTTCTCATCCTTTTTAAATATTAATTTGATGCTATGAGGACATAACATGATTTAAGTGTGGGGTGAGGGAAATTTCAAGGAAATTTCAAAAATTTTCTGTCCTTAACAAATTTTTGGTGAATATAATGCTTGTGTGGAAAAAAATGGAGAAATTGAAAATTTTGAGTCAAGCATGAATTCATAAGGCATACATGAATTATGTCTGACAATTTTTTTAATATTAAACTTAAAATAAAAATATTTTTAATTTTTTTAATTTTTTTAATTTTTTTAATTTTTTTATTTTTTCGTTTTGTCTGTATATAATGTTTTAGTCATCGTTAGGGACTGTTTCCGACGACGAATGGATGACGACCGTCTTGAGCGAAATTAGTCAGTAGGTTGGATTTTGAACCATAGCTAATTGATGCTTGATGTTCTTGTTATGCCATACATGATTGTGAGATGCAAGTATGTTCAAGTGTTGAAGCATGCAAGTGTATAATCCTTGTTTGAGACACTTAGGCTCTGAATTTGACTCGATATAATGGAAGCTTAACGTTTAAATTCTTGTGATTAACTGAGTAAGAGTCTGCTGAATGTGTTCTTGAGTTGAGTATGTGCCATGAGTGTAAGGTTTTTTGGAGTATTCTCAGGCTATTGTGGAATGTCTAGAACTTGCCTGGTGTGTTTATGAAACGAAATGAAGGATGTAAATTGTAGGAGATGATTTAGCATTTCCTTTGTATGAACCAGTTTTTATCCCTCATTTTTACCTACCTTGAAAAATTAGTCCTAGTCAGCCCCATTGAGCCTTAGCCTATTCTTTGATAGCTGCAACATGTTTAACCACTTTTATTTCATTAGTCTTAATTGATCCAAAGCTCCTAAGCGCTTAAAGAAGAAAAATCTGAAAGAGTAAAGGAGTGAGAGGAATGAAAAGAAAGAAAAAGTTGAAAGTTGCAAAAGTTGAGAAAGGTCAAAGGTGCACTTGTGTGAAATAGCATCATTAGTAAGGAGTAAGAAAATAAATTCATTAAAAATTATTTATAAAACTCCTTACTAATAAGCTAAAGTGCCTAAAAGAAATGGGGGAACAAAAGAGGAAAAAGAAAACTACCAAGGATAAAAAAGGTGAAGTAAGGGAAGGGAAGTTCGCAATGAGGGCGTGATGTATTGAAAGCGCTTAGGAAGATAGTCACTACATTGATCATAATAGTACCTTACCTACACTGAAAGTACATTACAACCTAAAAAGTCCTACTTGATCTTACATTCATACATCCTCAAACTAGTGGCGCCCACCAAGGGCAAGCTTATGGGTCATTACATGATGCATGTGAATTCTTTGTGAGAGTGAGTGTAATTCTATTCATGTACCCACACAGTTGTGATGTAAAAAAATTGTTTTGCGTGTGAAATTGGGAAACTCTCAATCCGTGAGGGCACATGTTTAATAAAGGATATAAAGTTCATGTGGGATCTCTCAATCAGTTGATTTACATGAGTTTGCTAAGATTGAGAGTCGATTCTTGAGGTTAAGAAGTCTTAACATAGTTGTATTTCATTTCATTGATCAAATTGTGCATGCTTTATTTTTAGCTTGTTATCTTAAATAATCATCATAGCCGTAATTTGAAGTATCTTGCTAAATTAGTTATGTGTGAATCTTAATTTACATGAGATGTAAAAGGGTTGTTCAAGGACGAACAAGGTTTTAAGTGTGGGGTAGGTGATCTGGGGCATATTTATATGCCCAAGTGATACTCAAATACATCGTTTTTGCCTTGTTTATCGAACAATGTTTGTACATTCTCATGTAAATTGTAGGAAAGTGTGAATTTATACTAACCAACATGATTAGCATTGTTTTGCAGGAAAAACATACTTTTTAGGG
>JACEIK010010156.1:14027-44679 GCA_018107945.1 Datura stramonium
TGATAGGTTTATTTTGGGGTACTATAGATAAAGAGGTCATACTAACTTTATGACGAACGTAACTTGCCGAAAGGGATAGCCTTAACATACCTTATTCAATAATTTTTAGGCGCTCGAGCAATTCCAACCTGAAGTCAATAATTTCACCAATTTGCAGCCCTCATGCTGAGAAAATGAGGCTATTTCAATACTAATAATTGGCAAACAATAATATCTTTCAATAGAATTAACTATAACTTCAACATCGATTAATTCAACCAAAAACTCGCCAATTCTCGAGAATTTAGAAGTTAGAATTGCTTACGTATTTCTTGTAGCCACTTAAGATTCAATTTAAAGTAAATTTGGCAACTTTTACTCAATGGGGTTCCAGTACACTGAGCAAAATTTCACAAAATAACTCTATAGATGCTTCTCGTAGGCCTAGAACTCATTATCCAAGGAGAATTTGTGTTTAGACGGAGTTTGATGGCGTAATTCGAAGGAAATTGGATAAAAATGGCAGGGGTTCTCTGTTTAGGCCGAGGGAAATATTATATACTGATCTAATATCACCAAGAGGTATATATATATATGTATAGTTGGGCGGTGTCCGAGTGGTATGCGGCGCGCTCCCAATTGCACTACATTAGGGGCGCGACATGCCACTGCCTACGCTAGGGCAGGCTGCGCGATGTGGCGCCCAGCGCGCCGGCCTCCCGGCCTCGGCCTCCCATCTGTTTAATGACACGCTCGTGTGTTCACCCCTCGAGCCTTCTACCGGATGTACGGTATGCTATAATTCTCAATATACTTACGCACACGACGGTCGTACTATGAAAATTTATGGGGTGTAACATAGTTCCTAATCGAATTGGGATTGCAAAGACTGGAAGTAGTTATAAACCCATGGGGAACACTTACCCTAGTTAATTACATAATCATGATAAACAACAATCAAGTCTCAATATTTTCATATAATTGCTTCTATAAAATCCATTTTTTGGAGATAACGCACTTAAAAGCTTAAATACTAGTATTATTCTATATCTTGACCATACTCCCTATGGGATCGACCCCAACCTTTGTTAGGTTCTTTATTGACAACGCGTGCTTCATACTTATACAGGAGTATGATTTGAGCGTTATCAAAAGTGGCATAATTTCCATGGAATATGGCTTAGGATTAGAGTAATTGTTATGTTTAACTTTTAGTTTTTATTTCCTTATTTACGTTTTCTTTTTGTTTTTGAGACCCACAGGTTGTCTCTTAGTGAATTCCAAGTATTCGATGGAAAGGAACCCCCTGATTCCTATTGATCTTGAATTAGAGCAAACTATACATAGAATGGAGAACCCTGAGTAGAGAAAGGCCCATATGGTTGAAGAATATCGGCAAGCTGCACTTCAGGAAGCTGAGGATGCTTGAGAGGAAGTAGTGAATTCTGGTCGCCATGGAAGGGGCAATAGAGGCTAGAGATATGCTCCTCAGTTCTATGACGAGGATGACCTAGATATTGATGAAGTAGGGTCAACTAGAGCCATTGTACCACCACTATTGCTTGTTAGGGCAAAGTTTGATATCACTAGCACCATGACACAACTGCTGAATATGAAAGGGGTGTTTAGTGGTCATACAACTGATGATGCCAACTTGCACTTGATGAATTTTGTCTGGATATGCATGGCGTATAGGTTGCCTAGTGTAAGCCAAGATGTGATAAGGTTGAGACTCTTCCCATTCTCTCTCTCTGGAGAGGCCACTTTATGGTTATCAAAGTTGCCCAATTACTCCATTACCAATTGGAGGGAGCTTAAACAGGCTTTCCTAGAAAGATTCTTCCCACCCTCCAGGATGCTACAGCTAAAGGAAGAGATTTATAACTTCAGACAACTAAAAACTGAGGCACTTCATGAGACCTGGTTGATATTTAAAAAGAAGCTAACCAAGTGCCCGTACCATAAAATTCCTAATGACAGTTTGTTGGAGATTTTTTACAGGTCCTTAAATAACAGCACAAAAGTTGTAGCAGATACCATGGAGGGAGGAGCATTGATAAGTCATACGTGAGAGCAATCTGCCATTATTTTAGATAGAGTGACTAATACGAACAGGGCCTGACACACCAGGGAAGTAGAAGCAGTTGTAGGTACGTACATTTTTGGTATACCAGGGATCAACGCAGAAAGGAGGAGGAGCATGATCAGGAGTTGGCTTATATATGGACATCATTAGACCTGCTCATGAAGCATATCATGGGTGCTAGTGCTAGAAAGGTAAATATTGTGGGAGCTCAGGGTCAAGAATCGTGGCAGAATTATTCATATTTTGAGGAGGAGGAAAACTTCTTGGACAACCAAGTGGCGAGTTTTCGAGCCAATGCCTAAGGGTATAGACAGGACACTTGGTGCCAAGTTTCTAAAAATTAGGGTTGGAACCAGTATCGGGACAACTACAATCAAAATGGGTATAGGGATAGGAGCTGAGGTTATGAGCGAGAGGGAGAATGGAGAAAGAACGAAGGATATCGCAATAATTGCATAGGTTTGTATGTTCCTCCTAATGCACGTCATGGGGAGATGGGACCCTAAAGATTGGATAACATGATGGCTGAAATGCTCATGAAGGTAAAGTCCACCGATGATTAGTTTAGGGACATCCGGGGGGATATATCGGGTATGAACAGAAATTTGAATCACATGCCACAGCGATCAAACAGATTGAACAACAGCTTGGTCAAATGTTGGCCTCCCTAAACTAAAGGCAGAAGGGAACACTTCCTAGCAACACGGTGCAAAATTCAAAGAATGATAGTCACTGTATGGCTGTGATGACTAGGAGTGGAAAAGCCATAGTTGATCCCTTTTGCTGGTTATAGTTGAGATGGAAAAATGGAGGGAAATTGAGATTGATGAAGATGAGGTTGCTGAGCATGAGCTTATCGAGGAGGCTAAGTTTACTAAGGCTCCAGGTGGTGTAAAGGAGTCTGAAGCTGATAAAGGTAAGAACAAAAGGGCCACGCAAATTTATAAGGTTATTCCTCGACCATTGCCACCATTCCCTCAGAGGATGAATAAGAAGGCAGAAGATGGTAAGTTTTAGAAATTTCTCTCTATGCTTAAACAATTATTTGTGAATATACCATTGGTCAAGGCTTTGAAGCAGATGCCTGAATATGCCAAGTTCATGAAGGATCTTGTGACCAAGTAAAGGTCGGTAAACTATGAACCAGTTGGTAACATGCATAATTGTAGTGTCATAGCCTCACGGGTCCTTGCTCAAAAGGAGGATTAGGTGCCTCCACCATTTTGTGCACAATTGGTAATTTTGAGTTTGCAAAGGCATTGTGTGACTTGGGAGTTAGCATCAACTTGATGCCATTGGCTATGTTCAAACAGCTGGGCTTGGGAGCTCCCACACCAACTTCAATGTGGCTATTGATGGCAGACCGCACAGTCAAAAAACCAGTGGGGATTTTATTTGATGTGCTAGTCAATGTGGACCATTTTATCTTCTCAGCAGACTTTTTGATCCTAAACTATGAGGTTTATTTTGAGGTCCCCATTATCTTAGGGAGGCCATTCCTGGCCTCTGGGAGAGCCTTGGTGGATGTTAAAGCAGGTCAACTAAAATTCAGGCTAATTAAAGAGGAGGTCACTTTTAACGTCTGTMGGTCAATGAAGCAACCTAATGAGTTTAGGGTTGTCTCAACAATCGATGATGATTTCGAGTTTCTTGATGAATTATGAGTAGTCAAGAGACTTGCATCATGCCATGATATTAAATCAAATGCTTCTTTGGAGGCAACCCCATGAGGTGGTTTGGTGAAGTCTGAGTAACCAAACCACTCGGGTCATGCCGCGACATTAAATCAAGTACTTCTTGGGAGGCAACCCAAGTATCTTAACTTTTTTGTGCTCAGTGTGCAGGTGAAACAACAACAGGTGGGTGAAAATTGCAGCACAAGACTGAGCCATAGTACGAGTCGTATGAACATGGTACGACTCGTAGTACCATCCGTGGTTCAAATAAGAGACTAGGCTAAAGCATGAGTTCATGCTACGGTTGGTTATTACGAATCGTACCTCCGTTGTACGAGTCGTAGTACTCACTATAATGGTGAACCATGCTAAGTGTGGAAGTACAGAAATGTAACAACCTATGAGCCATAGTAGGGTTTTTACCACCATGGTACAACTCGTACCATACACTTGTAGGTCCCCAAGTAAGTTTCCTAAGTCTTCTGCTACGAGTCCAAGGGCTGAGCCATTGGTCCTACCTATGACTCGTAGTATGAGTCATCATGGTCTAAGTTAATCAACTTGACCCGACTCACCTGGATTCCTAAACAATCCGCCCTAACCTATTTAAATCAAAATCCTTCAGAATCTAACTCCCACGCAAACATACACTTTGAACCCACGAGTCTCACACACGATTCTCACATTCGTAACTCAAAATCCCAAGCAATTCAAGCTCGAATTTGTGCAAGATTACATCTGCACATTCAAAATTCCTACCCTAATCACTGAAACAAGCAAGAAGTTGAGAAAACCCTTGAAAAATGAAGTAAGTAAACATGTTCAATTTACAAAAGTTTTGCTTTAAATGAACTGATAGAACTTGGTGATTCCTCAAACTCACCGAAAATGGGTTGAGGAAGATGATCATTAGGTTATGCGATTCTATTGAATGGGCAGGAATTTAAATTCCAAACACTAAACTTGGTTGTTAAACATGAGTTACGGGGCGTGCTATATGTTGAGGGTGAACTGGGTAGGTGTAAATAACGTACATTGATAGCCTAAAATGGTGAAGTTTGAGTACCCAAATCAAACAAATTGTTTGCTTGAACAACTGAACCAAAATAAGGTGAGAACAAGCTTCATGATTTTTCCTACGACTCGTGGTTTCACACCACGACTTGTACGATGACTCGTTGGGACTATCCCAGGTCACTAAAAGTGTAAGTGCTGGTACAGAGTTTAGTATGATTCGTAGTATCCTACTACGAGTCGTACCTGGTGATCGTACCATGAGGCAGAAAGGGTCAAAGTTTATAAGTAATAGTACGACCCTTTGTATGACTCATAGAATCTAAGCACGATCTACAACAAGAGTCGTACAAAAATACAGAACCTATGAATTTCAGGAAATTTCTTATATGACTCCTAGTACAAACCGTACCTATTTGGTACAAGTCGTACCAAGGTGTCGTGACAGGACTATCTTGAACTATGAGTCTTAGTACGAGTCGTACCACCATGGTATGACCTGTACTGTAGACTTGTGGAAAACTTCAGAGGGTATTTTTATTTCTTTGTTTTTCTCAGATCACACATACTAACCTTTTTCTCCATAGGTACAATGACAATGAAGAGAAGAGCAACCAAAGCATCCCACGACAAAAAGACTAGAGCTAAAATAGCTGCTCGGAGGGAATTGAGAAATGAGCCCTCTGACTTTGATCAAGCAGGAAACACCCCTAGTGGTTCAGTGGAGGAATACCAGGTTGAGACCTCCGACACCAATGATCCACGAACCACTAGGGCACAGGCTAAGGCCCAGGCCGAAGCTGCTACAACCACATCTGCTAAAACTCCCCAGTCTGAGGAGGGAGCTGAAGAGCAGTCTCAAGGGTCCAAACAAGGGCTCTAATTATGATGAGAGGTCCGAGGAGGCCCAATCTAGAGAAGGTGACAATGAGGTCGGGTTTGAGGAAGGAGCGCAGAGAAAGAAGTTGAGCAGACCCTACCCCTAGTGAGGCGTACTATGAGGTGGCATGTGCCTGGGGCATAGAAAATCTATGAGTAGGGATTGGCTCTTACATCCAAGAAATAACCCAAGTGCAATATTCACGAGGAACGGCGAATCCTCATTGGTGCCCTGAATGAGGTTGAGAAGATAAAGTGCAACTTTAGCTTCTACATGTTTGACTGGATGGCTAGAACCCCTAACTGTTATAGTTCGGAGTTGGTCAGGGAGTTCTATGCCAACTAATATGCAACACTGGAGCAGAATGCACAGACCAACAACACACTGAAGGAGCAATCCAAACTTGAGAGGGTGGTCATCCGAGGGAAAGAGGTCAATATTTCTGAGAAAACCATTGTCGAATACTCTATGGGCCACAGTTCAAAGAAACATCCTCCACAGCAGAGTTCAACCATCAAGTAGAGACCCTGAAAAGGGTTAAGTAGTAGGGCCATGAAGAGAGGCAGAGCTAAATCAATTAGTTAGATGGAGTCCTAGCTAAGGACAAGGAGGAAGGTGAGCGGGTGGCTAATGGAAAGTAGGTCACCAAAGTCTCACTGAACTTTATAGCGAAGGCCTACTGAACACAAGTCCTCCATAGATTAATGCCAATCATGAATGATAACACTCTTAATGCAGATAGAGCAACCCCGGTAGCATGTATCATGTCCCCAAATATGACATCAATATCCCGAGGTGATAGCTAATGAGATTCGGGATCATGCTCGGGTTAAGCCATCATTACATATTTGAGAATCATTTATTAGATGTGTAGAGATATTGGGGTTTGGATGCTGAAGGATGTAGAATGTGGATATATTGTTATATCCAGCTCAACGATCGGACCCGGGAGTTGAAATGGAAAATTTTACAAGGAGTTGATGTTGCAGGCACGAAAGGATGAGTCGTGGGATGACTCGTGAGGAGACCCTACGAGTCGTCAGTGACTCGTGGGCAAGCCTGGAATAAAGAAGGATCAAGGTCCCCACGAGGGAGATAACGACTCGTGGCCAATCCCCACGAGTCGTGATGTGACTCGTGGGGCGAGGTTGGTGTTAAGATAGAAGAAGCTCCGGTGTACCTAATGGATGGGACCCCGCAGTGGTGGCCTTTCCCAACGACTCGTGAGGTGGATTGTTCGCGGTCTTTTAGCTACTACACGCAAGTGCACGTGGTCGAACAAGTAGTAGAGCGCGTAGTAAACCAAGTATCGATCCCACAGGGATTGGACCAAGGTAATAATCGAATCAAGTGTCAATGAACTTTAAATCTAAAAATGCAGACAACAGTTTAAAGAAGATTTTGGGAGTTTTTTTCCTAATTTATACTAGTAAAACAAAAAGTATAATTTGAGTCTGAACTATAGTAATGAGCATACTGAGGCTAAAACAGGTATGCGGGAAGCATTTATCGATACAAATCGGTTAATATTTCCACATGGTTGCTAGTCAAGAATTATTTCCTATATAGTTAAAACTTCATCAATGTAGCTTAAGAATCATGAACGTTCCACTTACATTTCTGTGATAAAGAAGCCCATGTTCTAGCCATACAAAACCCGATTCCGTAATTGACTAATACGACTTTCGAGATATATTTCTATTACGAAGGTAAATCAATTCTCAATTACCAAACTAAGAAGAGATCATATCCTACCAATTCACAACTTTCCAATTTCTTTCTCTTTTGAGATGAAACCGGACTTTTTAGATGTACATTAACATTGACCACACATTAATGCGGTAAAACAGAAGTTGATAGAACAACCATGAAAAGAAAGATGAAAAACCAAAATGATCAATAATTACATTTCCACTACAATTGTTCTTAACCTCAGCAAGAAGTGAATTTAGCCACTCATTTGTGGATTAAACATCATCAAATGAGTGTAAATCATACAAACAATTGAAATAAAGGAGAAAGAATCGTGAACCACTAGGATTTTCGTCCCCCTCAACTACCTATAACCCACGTCCTTGCTCAACTAAGTTAGAATAATTAAAAATGAACCTAAATGTGCTATTTATAATGAGTGGAAATTTTTCCCGGAATAACAAGCAATGTGTCACAGGTGCATCGCGGGCTCTTGCCTCAAGTGACATGGCACAAACCCAGGACCCTTCTTGGAATCCGGTCCTCAGGTAATTATGCCCAATGTTCCACGGCGTGCAACGCGGTGCTTTACCAACGTGCCACGGCTCCAACGTGAACCTTCACTGGAATTCCATTCCAGGTAATTATACAGCTCAACGTGCCACGGAGCACGCGGACCTCAGCTGGAACTTGGCCAATTTTAATTGTAGAATTCCTCCGCGATGGCTACGTGTCACGGCTCCATCACTTGGAGCCCCTTAATTTGCTGCATTTCCTTGGCCTTTTCCACTGCTCGCTTCCGAGTACATTCCCGATTTCTCCCAACATACATCTTAACCCCGTAAATTACATTTTCTGCAAAACAACACTAATCATGTTGGTTACTATAGAATTCACATTTTAACTACGAATTACATGAGAATGCACAAATATCGATGGATAAACAAGACGAAATGAAGCATTTGAGCATCACTTGGGCATATAATAATATTACCAAGATCATGGGTCGTGAAAGCCTATGGACTTTTAATGGGGGATGAGGCGCAGTGTGCTTGGCGGTACACGGTGATCGTTTCCCTTCCTAACAATTATTGGAGTCTTCCCGTTAGGGTCACCTAGCAGTTATTTCTGCGAATTAGTAAGGGCCTTATTGTAATTTCCTAAACTCTTAGGTCTAAACTATGTCTGTTTTAAGGAGTCGGAACAAAGGTCTTTAAGATTGGATTGAATGCTTAATGCCCATTCCTAACAATTTATAAGGAGTTTTGGGGTAGATTCAAGGTCTTCTCCTCCAAGTTTCTATCAATTTCTTTGTGGTTTTTTTAAGGAACCTCGATCAGCCATTCCCAGGTATGTAGGGTTTTAGAATGGGTGAAATCCTTTCAGGCCATGCCCAAGTACGACAATAATAAATTCTTCTATAAAAGTCTATGGGGTTTTACCAAATGCATGAAAATGTGATTTCTCTTTATGGGTTTGATTTAATTGAGTTTTAATTATTGAATTATGAAGGATGGGCGGGTTTTATTATTTTTCCTTAAAATCATGGCTGTGCCAAAATCAAAAATGCCCATTTGATAGGATTGTGAGTATGATTGCTGCGTGATATCTCTCTTTGAGTTAATGTGTTGGTAGGAAGAACTTTGTTAAACTCCATATTGTAAACTTCTTACGAAAAGAACAAATATAGTGAATGAGCAATACATATTGAAATAATTTATGATTATGAGTGATACATGATTTGTCTGCTTTATGATATATGAATTGATGAAAGACACTGAACTTCTTGGCTAAGAATATTTTTAAAAGGATCGAGATGATAAATGTTACATTCTATCCAATGAATCTTAATGCATGATATTGTTGAGTTTATGTATGAGCCTATATGCATGTTTTTGGGAGCCGTGTCTAGCATGAGCAACCCAAGTGTTCAAGGACTACGTTGGTGTCTCATAACCACATGCCACCATGGGTTTATCATGTCCTGTTATGATAATGAATCCCCTCAAATGTGATATCACACCTTATGCACGACCCTTGCCTGGAAAGCTAGGGTTGGCTCTGCCCACTTGAGCGAGATAGTGGGGCATCATGAAAGGCTCTATCATGATGGTGTCAGTTATGACGAGTCCTCCCATTGTTCTGCATGTTTTATGCATTGTTATGGTTATGTTATTGGATCAAGTTATGTTTTGATAAAGTTTACTTACGATTATGAAAATGAATGATTATGAATGATTTGAAAGTATTGAGCCTTATGTTATATTACGAAGATTTGATGTAAGTATGGTATCCTTCTTTTATATTTATGTTTGAGATTTATTTATAATTGTCAATTTTGCCTCATCCTCAGATTACATTCAACGTCACGACCACATACTTTACACATGTTGTATCATTTCATAATACAGGGTCCGGATCTCACGCTCATCCTCACCCTTAGTCCATCTCAGCTTACACTTTCAGCTTATTGGTGAGTCCTCATGTTCCAGGGGCCATTTGACAAACTTTCATGTTATTTATGTTTGTTATTGGTTTGAGTTAGTTGGGATGTTTTTAATATTATCGGCTGTAAAGGCTTTTTAGACAAGTATGTAGTTCTTAGCTATGTATATGTCTAGTATTTCCTGATGTTATGCTATAATTACGTTTCCGCTATGTTTTATGATTATTATTCCACTTATTTGGGCAGACAAATTTATCTCTGCTTATGCCATGGGTTTGACTTAGGGTATCTCGGGGTCCCTTGTCCCGTGTCTACGATCCAGGTGTACGTTCGAGTCATGACATAGGAAACCGAAACACAACAGATACAAATTCAATCAGGACCACATGAACTGATGACGACTAAGTTAAGAAGTTCTCTTCGATCCCAGTACAACGGGTATACAGTGACATATTGACGCCCACCTTGTTAGGCGGTATGAATGACAGCTATAGAGCAGTAAGCTAAATTAAAAGCTCTGTGCTATCCCACCTCCGACGGGTCTTCCGAGCTAGATCCCAGCTGGGTATGTGTTGGTCCCACATGAGTTCCTCCAAGATGGCTAAAGGCTGATAGTGACCGAGAGAAAGGTCCAATACATGATGGAGAACGTCAAGCCGCGGGTGAAGGCGGAGATTAGGAGGTAGTGGTGTTTCATAGCCAAATATATAACTTTGAGCATCGCTTCAATGATTGGCGATCTTCAGGCCAAATTGATTGAGTTGTTGTCCCGAACATTCGGTGATTCTAGCATTTACTCTTGGGACTTAGATGTTGAGCTGATGTTAGCATGATTTGGAAGCGTATTGGGTCCCATATTTGGCTAGTGGAGGAAAGGGTGAAGAGGGTCTCATAAGGAAGTTAGGGACGAGCCTCAAGAAAAGGAAAAAGAAGGAAGAAGGAGAGCAAGCCGGGCGAGAATGGAGAGCCTACGAACTCATGACACACATATGTCGAGTTGTAGGAACAAGATAAAGGTGAGGAGCTCACACCCAGAGTTCTTTCAGGTGGAGAGGAACCTTCAGGGGAGCCACTGTAGATTGGAGGCCCCGAGTTCACGGAAGCAGCGCTAGTGATGCAAGGGTAACCAATCCCCCAACTAATGTTCCATTGAGTGCACCGTACGGCTAGCGCCACTTATGTAGCAGGTACTACCTCCGCAAGATGAAAAGAGTGCCTAAGAAACACAAGTATGTTCATTTCCCTTGTTTGCATATTCTATGCTTCGGGGACGTAGCATGTTTTTCAAAAGGGAGGGTGTACTTGTATTTTGATTTTTGTTCGTACGAGTGTTTTTCTTGTCATGTTTCTTTTCCTTGGACATGCTATCTAATAGAACCGGCATGATTAGAATTTTTATTTACCTAGTATAAGTAACTTCAGATTACTTTACAGCCAATAAATACCACTAGTTTGATATTTCTTAAATAATTGACCTTGTTTAAAAAATTTTGATGTTAGCTGTGTAGTTAATTACAATTGCATGATTCTTGTGAATTTTTGTATGACATTTGTATTATTAGATGTGTAGTTGTATCTTAGCCGTGCATGAGCTGGATAGTGATAGCGATCCAAAATATACTTTTCATTCAAAAAGAGTATAAGCGATCGTTGTTTCAAACTAAATATCCTGACGGATGTCGAGGTCGAATCCTACGGGGACTAGTGAATGATAAACACAAGTGTCATTTAAGAAATTGAATTTATCTTGCACCACTAAGGAATAACATAGAAATAAATAGGTTGGGGAGATTGAAATTTTCAACAGAATATAACTTCTAATTTGGCTAACTGCGATAGAAAAATTCCCTAGGTTGTTGATGATGTGCTGTGAGTTTACACACTCGTGCTCAAACCAAGAAAATAGCATGAACTTAGGTGCGTTTATATGGATATAAGACACTTTTCTTTGATTTTGGGAAATATAAGTGTTGGAGCAAGAATGTGCAAGAGAACTGAAAGTCTGAAAAATGAGCTAAAGTGGCAGGTCTCAGTATGAGTCGTACGTTGATGGTACAGTCGTATTGAGAATCGTGAAAAGTTTTAGAGGCTGAACTGGGAGAATGCAACCTACAACTCAATACGAGCCGTACAACAATGGTACGAGCCGTAACATGAGTCATGGAAATATTCAGAAGAAATTGCAAAAAAGGCGATCCTGATACAGATGGACTTACGAACCATGGCAACAATGTACAAATCGTACCAGGAGCAGTGCTGATCTTCCAGGATTTTCAATGCTAATCAGAACATCAAATAGTACGAGTCATTGCCACAACACTAGTGAATAATTTTATAAGAGTCGAGTTCTCGAGCCGAGACCACGGAAGCAAAGCATGACTCGTAGGAAGCATGTACAGTAGTAGGGCCCAATACTTAACCAAAATTTCAGCAAGCCAAGGACTTATGGACAGAAGGAATTTTGACCCGTACAATCCTTCTATGGGTCGTATGATCGGTCGGTGGCTCAAGTGGTGCCGATTATTGAAAATCATCCTGTTAGCTTAGGAAAGGATTCTTATGTATGTATAAATACCTTTGTGTTTTTTTTCAGGAGAGAGTGTAGGGAACATTAGAGAGAAGTGTGAGAGGTGTAATCAATAGATATTGAGGAAAAGCATAGAGTTGAGTTGATTGACTTGTGATGCTGCCCTGCTTGGATTCTTTTCTTGATCTTTATCAATTTTCTTGGGATTTTTCTAACATAATCAAAGAAGATTTTCTCTCACTTCCATTGTAAACAATTATGAATGCATATCATAACCTTGCAATTATGAGAGGCTAAAACCTCCATGACTAGGGGTTGTCGAAATAATGGTGGATTAACGATCTAGGGATACACAAGTGATTCAAAATCAATGCAAAACACTTTTTATTGTATTCTCTTAATGCTTAAATGTTTCTTAACGGTGTACAACATTCGGTCTTGCCCGAATTCTTTACTTGCTTGATCCTAGAGAGGATGAAATTAGGAAAAGAGAGTACAATAGGCCTTGATCTTGATAATCATTGTATTAACTTGAGTTGTGGTTGCAGGATTGTTAAATTTGGGAACTTATTGATAATGGATAGTTTGGAACCTCTCTCATGAGACCTGGCCCGGTGATTGAATATAGCCATCCAATAGGGATGAACCAGTCATTTGGATGAACCCTAGTTATCAGTTCTACAAATAAGCATTGGTAGATGCATATGTATACCCGGCAGTTATGAACCCATGGGGAACACAAACCTAATTATTCTTAACTCTTGATTTTAAATCATAATTTCGATCGTTGTTTTAATTATTGTTTTTCTTGAAACCTCTAAATTGGAGTAACAAACCAACAAGTTCACTTAACGGCATTAGTCTAGATCTTCCATATTTCACATTAGGTTCCAACCCCAACCTCTTTCTTTGTGTTCTTTCTTGACAACATCCGCTTCATACTTTAGCAGGAGTTGTGAGTTTGAGTGTTATCAGAAAGTGGTTCCGTGGCCGAATATGCCTAAGACTAGACTAATTGCTTGTGTTGACTTTTGGTTGTTATTTCCTATTTACGTTTTCTTTGTTTTTCCTTTTTGATTTCGTTAGGACATATCAAGGGAACGATCTCTTTTTCAAACACCCAGATGGAATATGAGGAAGCTGCCAATGCACGTGGAGGAGATGATGACTATTAACACATTAGAAGCTATCTTGATGAATTATGATGGAGGCAGTACCGAAATACACGGAATGAATGCCTTAAATGGAGATGGTCATATAACTTCATCCTAAAAAAGTTAGACCTGGATCTAAGGAATCGTTCAAACCACCAGCTAAGCCATTTATTGGAAGTACCACCGGTCCAGCAGATTGAAGGCACGACCTCCCCATCTCAAGTATTCATTTCTGGTAGAACAATACTCTACCAATAATAATCGCAGCAGATCATCGGACGAGCGAGTGGGAGCTTCGGTCAAAATACTAAAAGGTACAAAAAGGAGATTGGCTGGACCATAGCTGATATCGCCGGAATCCCTCCGGGAATATGTACTCACAAAGATCAACTCGATCCAAATTGCACACCACGTATAGAACATCAGCGACATGAACCCTCAATGCAAGAAGAAGTAAAAAGGAGATCATCACGTGGTTGGATCACTGGTGTTATCTACCCCATCTCAGATATCAAGTAGGTGAGTCGGTATAGTGCGTACCGAAGAAAGGCGGGATCACAATGGTGAGCTGATACCGACACGACCAGTCACAGGGTGGTGTGTATGCATGGATTACAGGAAACTCAACCACTAGACCCAAAAGGACCACTTCCTAGTTCCATTCTTGGATCAAATGCTTGACAGATTGGTAGGTAGAGGTTTCTACTATTTTCTTGACGGCTACTCGGGATATAATCAGATTACCATCACTCTAGAAGACCAAGAAAAGACGACCTTCACCTGTCCCTATGGAACGTTCTCGTTCAGAAGAATTCCATTTAGGTTTTGCAATGCACCGACATATTCCAGCACTGCATGATGTCTATATTCTCGAATTGGTGGAGGACACCATTGAAGTATTCATGGACGACTTCTCAATTGTGGGTGACTCATTCGAATCTGTCCTCAACCACTTAGGAAAAGTATTGAAAAGATGTGAATAAACTAATCTGGTCCTAAATTGGGAAAAATGTCACTTTATGGTGAAAGGATAGTGTTGGGTCAAATCTCGGGAAAAGGGATTGAGGTGGAAAAGGCAAAAATTGAGGTTATAGCTGGTTTGTCGCCCCCTATTTCTATAAAAGGGTCAGAATCTTTTTAGGGCATGTAGGATTCTACAGATGATTTATCAAGGACTTATCTAAAATTGTGCAGCCGACTATGTAAAAAGCTGCTTGAGAAGGAGGTGAAGTTCATGTTTGATGAGGCATGTTTGAGGGCTTTTGAATGCTTGAAAGAAAAACTCACCACTGCTCCTATGTTACTCTATCTCAGGTGGTCTCTTCCATTTCTGAGGTAATGTGCGATGCTAGCGGGGTTGCTCTTGGTACTATTTTGGGCCAACGAAAAACAAAGAATTTTTCATCCATCTACTATGCTAGTAAAGCAGTCAACACAACCCAGGAAGAATTGCATGGTCACAGAACGCCCAGGCTATTAGCGGTGGTTTTTGCATTCAAAAATTTCGAGCATACTTTTTTGGAACCAAGTTGATCATCCATACGGACTATGCACTTTGAGGTACGATGTCTAGAAAGGATGCTAAACCTAGATTGATTCGGTGAGCTATTGCTTCAGAATTTGAGTTTGAGGTTAAAGATTGGAAAGGAATAGAAAATCAAGTAGCTGATCATATATCCAGGCTAGAGTTTGAAGCTAGGTCAAGAGAGGATATTGATATTGATGATGCTTTCCCCGAGACGAATGGAAATTTGTGCATCTCGGGATTTGATTCCCTGGTTTGCCGACTTTGCAAATTACTTGATTGCTATATGATACCGACATACCTGACTCCTCAGCAGAAGAAAAAGTTCTTTATTGATTCCTAAATACGGGATGAACCATACACATATTTCTCATTTTGTGGAGATGGGATCATTCGTAGGTGTGTCTTTGAAGTAAGAGATGTTGAGCATTCTAGAGGCATGTCATTCATCTCCAGTTGGAGGTCATCATAGTGGTATTATAACTGCACATAAAATCTTACAATGTGGATATTACTGGCCCTCTATCCTGTGATCAATGCCAAAAGCGAGGAAATTGGTAATGGCTAATAAACATGAGTTGCCATTGACCCTATTTTGGAAGTTGAGTTGTTTGATGTATGGGGTATAGACTTTATGGGCCTGTTTGTTAGCTCATATGGGATGAAATACATCTTGGTGGCAATGGACTGTAAATACTCCAAGTGGGTAGAGACTATTGCACTACCAAACAATGAAGGCAAAAAGTGTAACAACATTTCTGTGGAATAACATCTTCGCCGAGTTTGGCACTCCCAAAACTATTACCACTAATGGTGGATCCCTTATTGTAACCGCCTCTTTAAAAATCCTGTTGGAAAAATCTGGTGTCAAGCACAAGGTGGCAACACCTTACCACCCCCAGTCAAGTGGACAAGTGAAAGTTTCAAACGGGGAGATAAAGACCATTCTTGGAAAAAGCGGTGAATATTAGTTGGTTAGATTGGTCTAGGAAGCAGTGATGCGGTTTGGGCTTACCGAACAGCTTATAAGACCCCATTGGTTCATCTTCGTACAAACTGGTTTATGGCAAATCATGTCACTTACCAGTTGAATTAGAGCATAAAGCGTTATAGGCTTTGAAAAAGCTAAATATGAACTTGAAGAAGCGGCCAAGCTGAGACTTAACCAACTCAATGAGTTAAATGAGTTCTGACTTAGAGATTATGAGAGTGCAGCCATTTATAAAGAGAGAATGAAGATTTACCATGACAAGAAGATTGCAAAAAGGGAGTTTTACACGGGCAATTTGGTCCCTCTTGTTCAACTCAAGGCTCCGATTGCACACAGGTAAAGTGAAATCTAGATGGATGGGACCCTACAGAGTAGTACATGTATCCCCATACAGAACTTGAGAATAAAGAAGGAAAAAGGTTCAAAGTGAATGGGCAAAGAATAAGAGATTATATTGGGAGATGTGGAGGATTAAGAGGAATGAGGTAGTATACCTTGATGATGCACGAAAAGGTGCAAGAGTTCGTCATGCCGCAACGTTAAATCAAGCGCTACATAGGAGGCAACCCATGAATGGTGAAGTCTGAATAGCAACAGGTATGTTCCCTTCCCTCTGTTCTTTTTAGTTTCATGCTTCAGTGACGAAGCACAATTTTTAAAGGGAGGAGGTGTACTTATATTTTGGGTTTTTGGATTCGTCAGAGGGTTTTCTTGCCGTATTTTTTTCCTCGGACATGCTATCTAGTAGAACAAACATGTTTAAGATTTTATTTTATTATTTTGTGATTTTTCTAATTAGAAAGTAGCTTAGGAGTACTCATCAATGAAAAATGCACTGGTTTTGGATTCTTGAAAAAATTGACCTTTTAAAATTTTGATGAATTAGTTCTATTAGTTTTGTGATGTAATTTGGTGTATTATCATGAGTAGTCTTGTTAAGCCATGCATAAACCAGATAGCTAAAGTGAATATAAGTCATGTTCCATGAGTGGATGAGGTTTGATACTTAGTTCAGTACTGTTGAGATCTAGAACATGCGGTTGGTCTTTGCATGGGTTAAGGATGGTTGGTTAGGATATGATCATAGGCCATTTTTATTGACCCCACTTTTATCTAAATGACCCTACCACAATCATATGATTCCCTTGATTCAGTTTTTGAGCCTTTAATAAATCATTTTCTTTTATTAATCGATGAACCGTACCCATTTTTTATAATGAAACTATTTTGTCCCTGGTCCCTCCTTGGACATTGTGAACCTCGGCTTTATAGGCAAAATGCCTAAGATGAGGAGTGGCTAGAAGTAGGGTGCATAAATAGTGGGAACCGAGGAAAAAGGACAGAAAAGAGAAAAGGTGAAAAATGAGGTGTGGTGTAACAAATGAAAAAAAAAAGAGGAAAAATTGACAAAGAAATTCAACAAGAAAAATGTTTTAAAAAAAGGGTTCAAAACACATCACACTCATACAAATGCACACAAAAGAGGTGAAAAGGGAGGAAAAGGAAGAAAAAGAAAAAAAAAGGTGAAAGCTTGGTGAAGCGATGGAGCTAATGCATATGTGAGCAAGGAAGGGTTAATTCATAAGATCATATTTATCATGTCCAACCCTAAATCCTACATTACAAGCCGAGTGAAGTCCTATAGTGATCCTAATCTAACCATATGACAGAGACCGAGAAGCATAAAAAATAAGGAAAGCCTATGGTATCGATAAGCCGTATAACTTCTTTGTGAGAGTGAGAGTCTCGCTTGTTCAGTCCCATGCCATATCTAATTAATATATCTATGATGGGGACTTGATTTGATGTAGTACATGGTTTGTGTTTAATCTTACAAGTGAATTACGTGTGAAAAGCATTGATGATGACTTGATTACTATTAATAGCTAGATGACATGTCGGATCCTGCTTATCATGTTTTGTGGTTGCTTGTAGTATATTAACTTATATTGGTTCACGGAAGAAGGGTCAAAAGTTTAATTTGGATTTATAGTAAAAAAATTTTTTGTATTGGTTGTAGTATCCTAGGTTTTATTTTCAAGTTGAGTGTCATGTTTAGTTTTTTCCTTTTCTTTGCCTAAGGACATGCTAAAGTCTTGATTGAGGTGTTGATGTGCTGTGAGCTTACAACACTTTGCGATGCTCAAAACTAAGAAAATAACATGAACATAGGTGCGTTTATATGGATATAAGACACTTTTTCTTTGATTATAGGAAAAATAAGTGTTGGAACAAGAATGTGCAAAAAGAAAGCACAAGAAAGTGCGAGAATATAAGCTAAAGTGGCAGTCTCGGTATGAACCGTACATTGATGGTACAGGCCATCACTAAGAACCATGAAAAGTTTCATATGACTGAACTAGGGGAGAATGCAACCTGGTCTCTGTACGAGCCGTACAACAATGGTATGAGCCTTAGCTTGAGTTGTGAACATATTCGAAGAAATTGCACAAAGGTAGACTACTTATATGGATGGACTTATGATCCATGGAAACAATGTATGAATCATACCGGGCGAGTGGTGATCTTCAGAGTATTTTCAATGCCAAGCAGAACTTCCAGACAATATGAGTCGTGGCTGGAAGGTACGGGTCGTACACAACACTCATGAATAATTTCAGAAAAAGTCATAGTTCTCAGAGCCAGACCAAGGAAGAAAACCATGACTCATAGGAAGCATGTACAAGTCGTACCGATTACCCAACACTTGTAAAATTTCATCAATCCAAGGACTTACGGACAGCAGGTATAACCCGTACAATCCTGCTATGGATCGTATGATCAGTCGTGGCTCAGGCGGCGCCAGTATTGGAAAAATCATCATTTAGCTTAGGAAAAGGATTCTTTTGTCTATTACAAATACCATTTATGTTTTATTTTAGAGAATCATAGGGAACATTAGAGAGAAGTGAGGGGTGTGAAATCAATAGAGATTCGAGGGAAGAACATAGAATTGAGGTTATTGACTTGTGATCAACCTTTTCATGGATTCTTTCTTGATCTTTATCAATTTTTATAGAGGTTTTTTACGTATAATCAAAAGCTTTTCTCTCGACTACCATTGTAAGTAATGAATTAAGCATTTAATTATGAATGCATATCACAACCTTGCAATCTCCATAGCTAGGGTTGTGGGAACCATGGTGGATTAACAAGCTAGGGATACACAAAAGTGATTCAACACCAATGCAAAACGCTTATATTGTATTCTCTTCATGCTTAAATGTTTCTTCATGGTGTACAATATTAGGACTTGCCTGAATTCTTTACTTGTTTGATCCTAGAGAGGTAGAGATTAGGAAAAGAGAATTACAACAAAGGCTTGATCTTGTTGATCGTTGTATTAACTTGAGTTGTGGTCGCAGGATAGTTAAATTTGAAACTTATTGATAACGGATATTTTGGAACACTCATGAGAGCTAAAATAAGTGATTGAGTATAGTAGTCATCAAATAGGGACGAACCAGTCACTTGGATGAACCCTAGTTATTAGTTCTATAAGTAAGCATTTATTTATTGATCACATGTGTACACCCGAAGCAGTTATAAACCCATGGAGAACACAAAGCCTAGTTATTCTTAACTCTTGATTTTAATCATAAATTTTCAATTGTTGTTTTAATTATTCTTTTCTTAAAACCCCAATTAAGAGTAACTAACCAACAAGTTCACTTATAGGCGTTAGTCTAGATCTTTCATATTCCTGTGGGTTTGACCCCAACCTCTTTGTTGGGTTCTTTGACAATGTCCACTTCATACTTCAACAGTAGGTGTGAGTTTGAGCGTTATCAGTTGACAAGAATGTAAAGACTGGAGGTGTAGTGTAGATGATATGCTAACTTAATAGGGTCATGCTAGGTCATTTTATAAGTTCAATTAGTGTACATAATCTCTGGAAAATATGCATGTAATTCTTTTTATCCTTATAAATACTTTTTCTAGAAGTTCTTTCAATCCTCTAGACACCATTAACTCAACTAGATTAGATTTTTGGATTAACAGCTCCACTAATTTCTAGCTATTAACTATTAATTAGGAATGTGAATGTAATTTTGGCTATTTCTATTGTTTAATCTCTCATCCATGTACACCATTAAATTCTCCCAATACTCAATTCTTCTTTTGCAAGCAACAATCAAGTAAGAACAATTAGACCCACATCAATATCAATGGATCTCTAATTATAGATTGGAGAGAATCTAACAAATTTACACTTAGTTAAACAATATTGAGACTGTTGATAGTAAAAATATCCTTAATGAAAAATATACATGGCAGTATCAAAACAAGTAACCCGATGAGTGTCGGGGTCGAATCCCATAAGGATTAGGGAATGATAGTTACAAGTGTCGATTGAAGTGACGTTAACTTGCACCACATAGATTTAATATAAAAAACAAATCAAATTGGGGGAGTTGAAATTTGCAGATAATTGTATGGGTTGATTTAGTGAAATAAAACAGCAAGATCAGCTAGGTTGTCAATAAGGAAGTGAAAGACTAGAGGTATTGTGTAGATGAAATACTAACTAGATCGGGACAGCATGAGTCATCTTATGAGTTCAACAGTGTCAATGTCTCGGAAGAGGGTAATTACAACTTTTAAGCCTTCTAATTACCTCTCACTAGAGTTTTGTCAAACCTCTAGGTACAATTTAGCTCAACCCGATTTAATTTGGATTAGCAACTGCACTAATTTCTAGCTATTAGCTGCTAATAAGGAATGAGAATGCAATTTCAACTATTTCTAATCCAATTTCACACTCTCTTCTTCATACCCACTACTAAATTCTCTTTCAAAACTTAATTATTCTTTTACAAGCAACAATTATGCAAGAATAAATAGACCCATATCATAATCAATGGATCTTCCTTTATAGATTGAACAGAATCTAATAGATTTACACTTGCATGAATAATATGAAGATGACTCTAGAAATATCCAGTAGAATTGAAGTATTCATCACACACCTCTAGTTAAGATTTTAGCTACTCATGTGGTTAAGAAATTCAAAAACACATTTATCTATAGAATCATTGAATTTAATAGCACGAGTAGATAAAATCAACTTTACAAGATAATATCAACAATAGCTAAAACTTACTAGTACAAGAAGAAATAGAGGCTTAGAGTGTACTTTCTATAATTTTCAATCGGGAATCTCCCTATCTCAGCTAAGGAGTATTCTTCAGTTAAAGGGGAAACAATGATTTGATGTAACATTTGTTCTCTCTCAATATCTCTATTTCAATCTCTCCTTCTGTATTTGTCAGTAGAAAGTACTTTATCTTCTATTTATATCCTGAAAAGTAGGACACTTTTTTATTTCTTTTCAAGTGTTGGATGATTATACCTCCATGAGCTATTTTGGAATCGGCGGAGACACCGACGGTTCGCTGAATTTCATCCGTGAACAACCGAGTATCTTTTCTGCATCCTTACTCACTTTCAGTGAACACCGAGAGAAGTTCACTCGGCGTTATGCTGATGCCAATGCGCGAACCATCGGGTCTTCAAGAATTTTCCAAAACTTTAGGTATCTTTCAACGACTGAACTGGTGACTCACCGTTGGCAAGTCACGAACCGCCGGTGGCATTAATCCTCTGAGGCAGTGATGTTCGGCCTTTCATGCAGCAATCGCCGATTCATTCTCACCCTCTTTGTTTTTGCTCCCCTTTTTGCTCTTTTCTTCACATTTAGTCATCTACAAAAAACAAAAGCAAAAAGGGCATCAAATCCATATAATCCAACTCAAGAATGAGACAAAAACTCAAGTTTTAGAGCCTAATGAGTTGTCAAATTACCAACTCATCAAACCCCCAAACTTAAATCATTGCTTGTCCTCAAGCCAATGCAATACTTATTTATTAGAAATATGCCCTCTATTCCAAATTATACCTCACTAAATTATCTGGACTATGACAACCCAAAATACTTACCACACTCACCGAGGAAGAAAGAAAATACCCAAAAAGACCAAAACAATGAAGATGTTTCAAATAGGCAAACACTTTCTACCAAGCAAAGCTTATGAAAAGAATCATTTAGCAAAACAAGGGCATTGCTAAACCAAGAAACACACATAGCATCTCAAATTATAAGTAATACAAATTCAAAGCTTTCCTTAAAGTTTACACTCCTGTGCCCTATTTCCACATTAACTCTGAATATACTTGCATCCCCTAAAGGAATGATTCCACTCACTTAAAATAAGGATCCCTATTCTTTTGGTCATGTGATCATTTGAATGCACACAAGGGATTTTTTTTTGAAAGAGACACTCACACTCACTCTCCCAAGAAATGCTTCATGCATACAATTGACCCATAGGTTTGCCCTTTATGTAATTTGTCACTAATGTAGAGTAGCTGCACCTAGAATTATTTAGGGCTTGCAGTTATGATGTAGGCTCGGGGTAAGGGTAGGATGAAAATTTGGCTATAGTGAATAGATCCTCATAATACTTTTAGTCACATACCTTACATCAATTCCCTCACTTCACCTTCCTTCCCTTCTTTCCTTGTTGATGACTTTCATTTCTTTAACGATCCCCTTATAACCCCTTTGGGCTTTCCCAACTAGCCTTATCGCCTCACGAGGAAACACTCACAAAATTGTCTTTTCTTTTTGATTTATCCTTTGGTGCATTTTAACACAAGGCCATGTTTCCCTCACACTATAATTCTTATCTTCCCTCTTTGTTTTGCATACCCCCAAACTTAGGATTTTTGCCTCATTTTCACAAAAATTTTTTATCACTCCCTCTCTTAGGTTTTAAGCTTCATTTCATCACTTATCTTGTTACTAGCATTTAGAGAGAATGGGGGCTGAAATTTATTAAGAATGGTCTTAGAGCTTGTAATGGTTGCTAAAGAAAGGGGTCTAGATCTGACAATGGCTAACAAGGTTCAATATGCTCATGGAGGGCATATGGATGAAGTGACTGGGCAAAGGAAAGCCTAAACTCATATTCTTGGCGCAACTACATCTAGGATTTCGCCTTGAATCACATTTGGGGAAAATTCTAGACAATATGTAATGCATGAGATTCATCAAAAATGTCCTCACTTCACATGGAATCAACCTTAAAGGGTCTACAAGAGTCATTCTCAACACAAGACACCAAATTAGGACATCAAAGCAAGCAAACATCATAAGTCAAACAGGGAATTTACAATGTATGACAAAAAATGCTATGCTATGGTGTCAACACTTGTTCATTATCTTCATTTTCATGCCCTTGTTTTTACAATTCCATTTCAATAATATTTTTTTCAGTAGTGCCTCTCAAAACAACTTCACAAAAGACTCAAAGCAACATGACATTTTCCCTTAAGAATGTCACCACTCAATCCATCATCGGGAAAAACCAATCCGGTTCAACTCTTAAAATAACAAAAGAAATCCATCATCGGGAAAAAAGAATATGTGAATAGGTCAAAAAGAAAACCCTTGGGTTTTATTCACACTACTATTTGTGGAGAAAAGAATGGCACTTTGGGGTGTTCATGTTCAAGATTTTGTTTCAAAACAAAGACCCATTTGGTCATTAATCATCAATCATAAAATAGTCATCTTTCAAAACGGACACGCCCGACAAGAGGCAATGTCATCATTAAAATAAAACAACAGCCTGTAAGTGGACTTACTCATGAAGAAAATAACATAAAAACATCCAAAGACACAAAAACATCCATCCATGGCCCCCTCATCAATTACGCTCTCATCCCTCCCCCACTTTAAGGCATACATTGTCCCCAATGTAAATATGCAAAAGGAAAGGGACAGAGGAACTCCTAGTGGGTCACTCCCCTCTTCATCGTCAGCATATATCTCACCTACATCACACCACCGTTGGCCTCACCTAGCCATGAAATCATCTCCCAGCCTTTCAAACAGATTATCAATTAGCCCCTGAACTGAGGAAGGAGCAGTCATTGCAGCATCCAATGCGCTCATGTAGCACTTCTACTAGGCGATTCTTCCACTCATGTACCTCTGTTCGGAGGAAGTGGCCTTGCTCACTGCATCTCCCTCACCTGAAGTGGAGACATTCTCATACAATGGCTTGACTCCTTCTGTGATTGTTTTGGCAATGAGTGTTGGGAGGCTCTTAGCCAAACGTTATGATTTGCCTTTCATTTGAGTTTGTCATATGCACAAGTCTATGGAGACCACTTGGTGAGAGGATTGTGGAGGGAGATGATGAAGGGCCTATTCCATTACCTCATAGACATATTTTTGCCCATTGCTATTATGTTTTGAGAATAAATTATGTGTGTTTGCATTTGATTATGTTATATATTTGTGAAATTAGCTAACACATGTGATGAGATGTGTTTAGGGCTTAAAATGATGGATTTGAATGTATTTGAGGCCTTTGGAATACATGTGAACAAGTAGGAATGAACGATATAAAGATCAAATCTTGAAGCAACCAACCGCACGAGGATGGCACACAGTCGCGCGAGGCGCTAAGCCATTGGCGCTGGGGTGTGCAGCCCGCGTGGTATACTCACTACACAGTGAAAGGCGTCGGCCTCCCGGTGCTAGGCCATGCGCGAGCGCTGACAGCCCTTGCGGCGTTATGGCATGCGCGAGGCAGCCCAGCGCAATGAGGCGCACAACAGTCCCTCCTCCAACGCGTTGGCAGGCGCGCAGCAACTCCTCCCCGCATGACAAGTCTTGTGATGCATCATGGAGGACATGACAATGAGGCAGGCGACACGGCAAGGAGGTTTCCAATGGCCAAAATTGACTTCCCATTTCAACTAGTAAAAGGAAAGTGAAATCCTAAGACAAATTCATCAAGGAATGAGAGCATCTAACTACTATAAATACCCTTTATTTTTTTATGTAATAGCTATCAAGCTTTAAATCAAGTTTCAAGTTCAAAAAGTCTTCAAGTAGGATAAGAATTTTAAGTCTCAAGTTTTTAGTACAAGTTTGGTGTCTTACGTTTGGAACTTCGAGACGATTGTTGGTGTTCTTCTTTATTGTTGCAATAATCAAGTGAGTTTCTTCCTATCAACATTGTAAGTATTACATTTTTCTTTTATTTATAAATCTAATGGTACTTATAAACATGATAGGATAAAACCACCACAACTAAGGTTTTAGGAAGCATGACAAATTAACACACATAGGTAAAATACTTGAGATTCTTGAACGGATTCTATGCATGTATTGTTTCTTCCACTTACCAGTTTTAATTAGATTTTAAGTTTCACAAACATTATAACTTGCCTTATTCTTACTGACCCATTCCAAGAGGTAATGAATGGGAAAAAGGATTAACAACGAGAGATTTGGAACTATCAACCCTCATCTAATAGCTTGAACTTGTCTGGGGATAGCTAACCCGATATTAAAGGTAAGGTCAGAATTTAAAGTACACCCGTAAACGGATAAGAAGTTGCATGGTGAAAATCACATAGATAGGGGACCAACCATTTAAGTGAACCTAACACCAATGTGCATGCTAAAAGCACCCGAGAATAGATCACTAGTATAAAGCGCCTTGTGGTTATGAGGTCATGAGGAACACTTACCTAGTTAGTTGCATTAATTTGGAATCAACCTTAACAATTTCTCAATATTGTTATTTATTTTACTTTTAAACTTCCCCCCTCTTAGAAATAATTAACTAAAAAGCTTAAGCACTAGCATTCTTCGATATCCTTTCGTATTCTGCAGTAGGATCGACCCCAACCTCTAGTTGGGTTCTTTGTGACAAGGTCCACTTCATACTTTGTTAAGGAGTGAGTTTGAGAGTTATCAAAAGAGGCGCCGTTGCCAGGAATACGGTTTAGGATAGATTAATTGCTTGTGTTTAACTTTTAGTCTTTATTTCTTATTTTTTTGTTTTTCTTTATTTTCTGACGTGTCTCAGAGCGGTGTGGCAAAACAAGAGGCCAAGATGTGACCACGGTCTCAGCAGGTATCTTGATGAGAGTCTGAGTAATCAAGATACGTGTCAGATGTCGCGATGTTAATCGGGCGCTACTTGGGAGGCAACCCAAGATAAATTTTTGTTTTTATGTGTTTGTTCAAGTGTGCAGGTGATAGGTCAGAATTTTCAATAAAAATTGAATCTTAGAATTGAAAACAGTAGTAGAGGCTTAGGAAGTTCTTCTTTCACTCTTTTTACTTTATGCTTTTTATGGCAGGAGACAGTGTGACTAATTAAGTGGGGTGGGAGAAGTGAACTTCATATTACCATGCATTCTTTACAATTGCTAAATTTTCACATGGTAGGCCCTAGTTGTTTTTTGGGATTTATGATCTATCTTGCATGCTTGTTTGTGTGTAGTAGTTTAGTTTTATTTTATTTTGGGTTCCCCCCATTTTGTTTTTGGTGCTTTTCCAGTGGATAGCCCTTAGAACCGACTAGAGAGTCTAGATTTTTTTAGTCATTGAGTGATGACTTTTCTCGATGATGGATGGATGACGACCGTCTTAAGGGTAAATTAGTCATTAGGAAGAACAAAACTTGGAACCTATGAATGTTAGGTGTTTCACTCCGGTATCATTGGGACTTTATTTCATTTACTCAATAGAATGCATGAAAAAGGAAGAAACACTAGTCTTTTGAAAATTGACTCTTGGGCTTGAAAAGAAAAAAATTGGGCCTAGAATTATATTATGCATACAGCTATGGATATATGTGTTTACATGATCTTGATTTCCATTATTAAACCGTCTTGTGTCAATGTGTGAGGAATTATTTTTGATATACTCCATGCTTATAAATTGATGTCTAGAACTTGCCCGGTGTGTGTGCAAAGCAAAATAAGAATGATGGATTTATCTTTGATAGTATTTTTATCTTTTTTACCTACCTTGGTCCTTAATTATCCTAGTTAGTCATATTTGAGCCTTAGTCTATTCTTTTTTTGATAGCCATGTTATAAGATTAAACCCCCTTTTTATTCTATTGACTTCTATTTGATCCAAATGACTCCCGAGAGCACTTTCCCAGAGCACTTTAATGAAAAAATTTTGTAGGAAAGGAGCATAATTGGAGAAGTGAAGGAAAAAGCTAAAAAGTATGGTGAATTGGAAGAAAAGAAAATTGTGAAATTTTTCTAAACAAGGAGGGTGATTTTTAATGGGAAAACAATAAGAAGAAAGAGCTTTGAAAAATTGAAGATGAAAAAAATCATGATTTACCAATTAACCGTACCCATTTGTTTAAAATGAACCTATTTTGGCCCTGGTCCTTCCTTGGATATTGTAAACCTCAACATAAGAAAAATGCTTATGTTTAGGGTGGCTAGAGTAGGAGTGCGTAAAGGATGGGAACGGAAGAAAAGAAAAGAAAAGGAAAAAAAATATGTGTGAATAAGCTCAATGATGAAAAGAAAAATCCCCACTAGTCACCTAAGTTAAAAAATTAAAAAATAAAAGGAGGTATAAGGAGAAAATTTTGAAATTGAAGAATGAGCTAAAAATCAAAGTGTTGTGAAGTATTAAAGTGCTTAGGGAGATTAGTCACTATCTTGGACAAATAGTTCCTACACGTCCCTTAGCCTACATTACAACCAAATTTAAGTCCTAACTGATCATTGATTCAAAATTCTATATTAGCGGAGTATTACACTAAGGGCAAGCCTATGGGTCGTCTTTTGCATGTATGTTGAGTTCTTTTGTGAGAGTGAGCGTAAATTATTTTATTYATGCCCAAGTTAATCTTATTCTATATCTTGTGTGAGAACGGGAATCTCTCCAAATTGTGAGGGGAACAATGGTAAGAATTTGGTTTAATCTTGATTGCTAAATTACATATAATTCATGTTGGCCCAAAATATGTCTTGATGAGTTAGTTTTCAAAACCTAAGTGATTTCGAACTTTGACATCTTAATGTTGAACCTATATGCATGCGAGTGGGTTATTTGAGCTTCATTGATTTGTCTCATGATCCTAAGTGTATGTAGACCTATTCGTAGGATGAATTTTATGCTTAAATGTGATAAGGGAAGTAGTAGATTATTCGAGGACGAACAATAGTTTAAGTGTGGGGTGTTGATGAAAGGCGTATTCATGCACTTCATAGACATATTTTTGCCCGTACTTTACTATGTTTCGAGAAAAAAATATGTGTGTTTGCATGTGATTATGTTATATATTTATGAAATTAGCTAACACACGTGATGAGATATTTTTAGGGCTTAAAATGATGGATTTGAATTTATTTGAGGCCTTGGAATACATGTGAATAAGTAGGAATGAACGATGTAAAGATCAAAGCTTGAAGCGATCAACCACACGAGGATGGCAAACAGTTGCGCGAGGCGCTAGGACATTGGTGCTACAGGGTGTGCAACTCGGTAGCAAGGCATGCTCACTAGCCTCCCAGCGTGAGGCGCTTGTACTTGCGGCGCTATGGCATGCGCGAGGCAACATTGTCCCAGCGCAATGAGGCACGCGCAATAGTCCCTCCTCCAGCGCGTTGGAAGGCGCGCAGTAGCTCACTCCCCGCATGACAAGGAGTGCGACGCGGCATGGAAGACACGGAAATGAGGAAGGCGATGCGGCAAGGAGGTTTCCAACGGCCAAAATTGACTTCCCACTTCAACTAGTAAAAGGAAAATTAAATCCCTAGACAAATTCATCAAGGAATGAGGAAAGCATCTAACTACTATAACTACCCTTTATTTTTATGTAATAGCTATCAAGCTTTAAATCAAGTTTCAAGTTCAAAATGTCTTCAAATAGGATTAGAGTTTTAAGTCTCAAGTTTTGAGATACAAGTTTGGTGTCTTACGTTTGGAACTTCGAGACGATTGTTGAATTGTTCTTCTTTATTATTGTAATAATCAAGTGAGTTTCTTCCTATCATCGTTGTAAGTATTAATTTTTGGTTTTATTTATGAATTCTAATTATTTACTTATAAATATGATAGGCTAAAACCACCACAACTAGAGTTGTGAGAACCGTGATAAATTAACACACATAGGTAAAATACTTAGTGATTCTTGAACGGAGTTTATGAATGTATTGTTTTTCCCTTCATTTTAATTATTTCTTAACGGCTGCAAATGTTGGAATTTGCCTTATTCATACTCACCGGATCAAGGGGGTGATGAATGGGAAAAAGGATTAATAGCGGAGATTTGAGGCTATCAACCCTCATCTAATAGCTTGACCTTGTTCGGGAATANAGAGCTTGAGGAGGATATTGACTTGGCAGCATACTGGGGGCCAACTGCAGCCGGTGATAAAGGCAAAAAGAGAGTTGCTGAAGATGTTGGTGAGGAGAGTGTGAAAAAAAAGAGAAAGAAGGAGAAGAAAGAGTGCAAGCGGGCTAGAGCAGAGAGCATGCGAGCTTATGAGGAGCATATGACCGAGCGGCATGAGAGAGTTAGAGGAGCGGCAAGCTCCACCGCCGCTCAGCCCGAGTTTGCTAGTGGCCATAACCCTTTGGGTGAGCCACATTCAGCCTTGATTTCCATAGAGGCCGTTCAAACGGCTACAGTAACTAAAAGGGGTACCACTATCCCCATTATTCCACCATTGAGTGCGCCGGCCACCGCTAGCGCCACGATTACTGTGGAGGTACTACCATTGCAAGATGACAGAGGCGAAGTCTGAGTAGCCACAGATATGTCCCTTTTCCTTTCAAGCTTATATTTTGTGCTTCGGGGACAAAGCTCATTCTTTAAATAGAGGGGTGTACTTGTATTTTTTGGGATATTTTTGTTCTCTTGAGGGTTTTTCTTGCTGTCTTTCTTTTTCCTCAGACATGTGATCTAGTAGAACCGGCATATGGTAGGATTTTTTTTAGTTGTGATTTTTGTTTGATTAGAAAGTAACTTAGGAATACTCAGCCAATGAATATGCACTACTTTTATTATTTTTGAAAAATTTGACCCTGTTTAAAAATTTTGGCTATGTATTTGTGACAATAATGCATGATTTCTATGAATCGTTTTATGTCATTTAGTTATTGATAGTGCTAGTCTTGTTAAGCCATGTATGAACAAGACAGGTAAAGTGAAAATAGTTCATGTACCATGTGCGAGTGAGGTCTTAGTATTTGTTGCGGTATGTTATTGAAGATCTAGAACTTGCCTGATTGGTCTCTGCATAGGTTGAGGATGGTTGGTTAGGAGATGATCATAGGACATTTTTGTGTTAGCTCACTTTTTGCCTATATTTCCCTACCAAAGTGTCATGAATCCCTTTATCCCAAGTTTGAGCCTTAATTGACCATATTTCTTTGATTTACCTGCTAAACGTACCCAATTGTTTAAAATGAACCTGTTTGGCCTTAGTCCTTCCTTGGATATTGTGAACCTCAACATAAGAAAAATTCTTAAGTTGAGGGTGACTAAGGTACGGGTGCATAAATAGTGGGAGCGGGAGGAAAGGAAAGAGAAAAAAAAAAGAAAAATGGTGAAAAAGTAAAAAGCTGAAAATTTGAAATATTAGAAAAAAGAAGAGAAATTCAAAAAAGCTTGAAAGTATTGAAAAATGTGAAAAATCACCTCACCCATGTGAATGTTCATAAAATGGGAAAAAGAGAAGAAAAGGAGACAAAAAGAATGAAGGGTGAAATAGGAGAATGATGTATCTATTGAATGTAGTGCCAAGGAAGGGATAGTCACTAATAAAATCTTTCATCTTTATCATGTCCAGCCCTAAGCCTACATTACAAGCCATATAAAGTCCTATAGT
>JACEIK010010157.1:1896-24039 GCA_018107945.1 Datura stramonium
GAGACATTATAAATTAAAATTAATTATTAAAATATAATAAGATGTGAGACAAAACATGAGAGAATTTTAAAATATAAAATATTTGTTGCTTTATCGGGGATGATAAAATAATATTATGAATCGTCATCTTAAACCTTAGCAACAAATTAATTGGAGGTCGGTCTAAAGTTGAAAAAAATAATATATTAAGAAGTCCAATAAAGATTTGAATCTTAAAATATAAACACATAAAATATTTACATATAAATACACATAATTACTTTTAAAATATTGGGTTGATGTTACTTCTGGGGCATGGGTCGGCTTAATTTCAAAAGTTCGAAATCAGACATCGTAGGTCCTTTTACTTTCCCATTAACTATATGTTAAGGGATAGTATTCATACATAGTTAGTAATTTATAAAATAAATTACCTATTTTCAGTTAAAAAGAAAGAATAGGCAATAACTTTGATAAAAATGTAACATAAATAATTTTTTTTTAAATTTTTTTGAAAGAGATTACGAGAAAGAAAAATTTAAGCAAATAACACATAATTTCCCACCCTTTTAGNGACACCGTAAAAGACAATGATGCAGACATTCCCTTTTCACTATTACAAAGAATTTATTACATTATTACAAATTAAATGAATGAAGTAACGAAAAGTAAGAAAAATCTAAACTAAATTGACTCCAATTCAAGTTGTCTCCTATTTTCAATTCCAGACGACTCTTCATCAAACTCTGAACGTATAAAGTCCTTCTAAACATTTAAAACATATACATATACCACATGTACATACCAAATAACTTGTAAAAAATCAAATAATGATAAACTCTTAAGTGTTTGACTTCTCATTATTCAAACTAATGCAAGAGCACTATATAAAACTACCACATAGAAATTGCATAGTTGAGGCATTGACTAGTTAGAAAGCGATAGCAAAAATAGAAAAATCAAGAATCAATCTGACTTAGTCTATAAGCTTTTTGTAGCATTAGAGAAAGAACACTATTTTTTATTCTATTCCTAAAAGGCAAGTAGTGTTCTAATCTTATAAAGAGGGGAGAAGGCCTGATTTATAGTAGAAAATGAGGGATTAAAAAAAGAAAAGAATATTCAGCATAATGAGATAAAGAAAAATATTCCTTAAACAGTTGACAAGATTTCTTAAATCAAGAATTTACCCAAAATATGAGTATTGAAGTTTGTAGCATAATAAAGGAATAATCAATAAAGTCAGGCAAACAGGAAGTCATTCACGTCCAAAAAATAGTTGAGAGCTACCAAAGTAATCAAGTATCAAGGTTGTCACAACTGACAGGTAGACCAAAAAACAGATAGTAATAGATGAAAATATTTTGCGAGATCAATTAAAGAGAATCTTTACCTTAATCATCTTGTACAAAATCAGTCAAAAAATAAGAGGAAGAACAAATATGATGAGAATCAATCAGGGAAATCCTTTCCTTAAACAACACCACGAATCAATTAAGTATATAAATTGTCACAACTTCCTTAAACAAAATTAACATAATTCAAATCTTGCCAAGAATAGACAATGACATGCTCAAATTGGTATAAGAAAAGGAAAGAGATCAATTAAATAAGGCATGCTAGAAGTTGTCATATAAAAGCAAATTAAATTAACTATAATCGACAAAGACACACATGCAAAGAAAATATACAAAATTAATTAAGATCTCACCAAACAGAACTGTTTCAAGTTGTTACAGGATATATAATATAAGAATATTCAAGTTACTCACGAGCGATTAATACAGAATATCACTCACAGTTACTCAAATTTGCCAAAATAAATAAATATCCAGTGGTCCTGTGATTTTGGATTAAGAATGAGCAATCATCATTCACCTATTGCACTGCCATACTTAACATGTAAATGATATCCAGAATTGATTCAAGAAGGAAAGAAAACAATTTTCGGTTAAAATTACCATAACTAGAATACAACTTTTCAAGAATAGCCCAATAATTAAGTTGTTCCATAACTGTTTTAAGAGATAACTAAAAGGATGCATGAATCATGAAAGTCTTTACTTAGAATAGAATAAGTACACAATCAATCAATCATATTATACTAGTTTTGATTAGAAATGTAGCTCTGAAGGCTGCCACGTGAATTTGAATTTAAGAAGAAAAGGAAGACACATTATTCAAAGTTACCAGAAACTATATATTATCATCAAAGTTTAACTAGAGTGGTCAAGTACTAAACTGTCCAGAATTATCAAAATAATATATGCAGTATGCTGTTATAGAAATAGACTCAAAGAATGGGAAAAGTAACAAAATACTTCAAGGTTAATAATATTCTAATAAGACAGGGTAGACAATATCATGAGGTCAACAATTTGCAACTGCACTATCAAAAGGCGGATTTACATATAAATCACAAGTAAACAACCAATTTACGAGGATATATAAGAGGTTTACATATGGAAAAACTAAGTTTAAGTAAGAACTTACAGCAAATTAGGGATTCTCATATGGTGGCATATATATATATGGAGAAGTAAAAATCAGTAGGCATTGGACAAGCCTAACATCAATCTTGCACAAAATTTGGAATCTAAGGAACAAATAAACATTAAAGGGGCGTATTAAAATGGACTTGTAAAATCTCTCACATACCAGAGTCTTTGGAAAACAAGTCATGACTGTAAACCAAGTCGTTGTACTGTCAGCGGGTAAGCTTAAATCATGGGTCATTGTCGACGACCTCTATTGCAACATTCTTTTAGACCTGTTGGTTGAGGGACTCGTCGATGTCTCTAGATTTCAAACGTGATAGTGAGGAGGAGGTTGAGTGAAGGAGGAGACGGAAAGAAAGAAAAGAGTGGCGGCTATTTAGGTGGCGTTTCGGTAGTTTGTCAGCCCGCGCTTGGGGTGTGGTTTCACTGTTGGAGAGAAGAGAGAAGAGGAGAACAAGTTGAGAAAGGAGGAGTCTTGCTAGAGTTTCACTGACCTATAATGACCCGTACGTAGTTATGGGATGGTTAAGGGCATAGAATACAGAAATTTGGCTAAGGATGAGATAGGGAGGTTGTGGAATAAACTAAGTTTAGAATTGTGCAATTTTAGGTAGCTACTAGTCTGGGGGACCGCTACAACAGTGGGATTCCTATTGCAGTGAGACCATGGTAGCGGTCGGAGTCCCGCCGTGGTGGAAATTAAGAAGTAACCATTTGGACCGTCGTAGCGACATTATGATCGCTGTAGCGGGTCCGCTGCAGCAGAAAGGTAACCGCTGTAGTAGATGATCTGTAACACCTCGAAAACTCAAAATCCAATTCGGGGCATAAAACAGAAAATCTGGAAAACTGTAGAAATATTGCAGGACGGCCCACCTGACGAGTCATCAAGTAACCTCACGACTCATTAGATGAGCCATGAGGAGAAGGCTGGTTATGTAAAGGAGGGAGGCAGTGTACCAAATGAGGGACGTGATGAGTCGTGGTCACCGACCACGACCCATTAAGTCACTCGTGGTCAGGCCTGAGTTGGAAATATTTGGAGTTGACCAGTGTACTTGACGAGTGGGTAAAATGAGTCATCACCTGTGGCAACGACTCATTAAGTGACTCGTTACATAGCCTAGAGTTAAAATCTTCAGCAGTGAACTAGTGTGGTCCACGATTGGTGACCATGAGTCGTGGTTAGTGAACACACCTCATTAGGTCCCTCGTGGTAGCCTACTGAGGATACCAGGAAATGTACCTGACGGGAGTGACCATGAGTCGTGGTCAGTCACTACGACCCATTAGGGGTACCTGACAGTTTTTTCCAGTGAATTCCTAAGGGCTATTTAGTAATTTTCTATTCTCCTAAGCTCTAAACCACGTCGTTTTGAACGTAAAATCAGACTTATTAGAGGGTTGGGATAGTTCCTCCCCTCATTCTCACGTTTATTCTTAGAAATATATCGAATGGTTCCTCAAGAAAACTCTCAAGCAAGCTTAGGGTTCTCATCTATCGCAGCATTTCAAGTCCCCTTCTTTGAGTAAATTTTAGTCAGGTATGTGGGATTTTAGCAAGAGGATTATTCTTCCCTTGTGTCCACAAAATCCTCCTCAATCTCCTTTATCAGTTTTAAGCCTTGAGTTTTCGAGTATGTAAAGGTTTCATGTTTATTTTTGTTGATTCCACTTAGAACAATATTCATATATATTTCTGATATGATCCCCGTAAATTTCTTATCAAAATGTCAGTGTTTATACAAAAGTGAATCTAAGCCCTAACTTTCGAGTTATGATTTTGCTTATTAAATTTCCTCTAGTGAATGAAGAATGCTTTGGGCTGAACTTTCTAGAATTTTCTATATATGTATATGTTGAGTAAATATCCCATTAATGAGAAGGAATTTAGATCTGTTGAATGAAATTCCTAAAATTCTTGAAATGGCTCTACAGTATGAAATTTCCACGTTGTTGGAGTAAGTTGAGTTCTCTATTAGCTGCTAGTAGTCCAGACCAGTAAGAACTTAGAATCTCTTCTGAATCATATCAATCTAGTCTCAGTCAGAGTGTTAGAATCCTCATTGAAATTTTAAAAAATTTCAACTGATCAGTTTGACTTTAGTTTTATTTTGAGGTGTCAGTGGTGCCTCTCAGTTATCAGAATCTGACTCAGATTTATAATTTTTGGTCCATTAGGCGGTTATAACATTCTAGTATATAGCTCTGACTAGCCCCAGGACCCCAGTTCAGTTACAACTTGTTCTTAGACGGTCACGACGCTTCCAGATAAACAGCTCTGACCAGTCTAGAACCCAGTTTAAAAATCTGATCCAATAAGACTCTCAGGGTACATGCAGCTATACTTCCCTGACTAGTCTTGGACCCCAGTTTCAAGCTATCAGCTTAGTAGTTCAGTTTAGGTTTTCCAGTGGGAGTAGAACTTAACACCGAGCGGGCCGGGGTTCCAGCGCACCCAAACTTAGCCTGATTGGCCCCAGACTTTTTGATCACTCATTTCATGCCTTTATACCCTGGCAAGGTATATTAGGTCCTACCGGTGGGGTGTATACATCGGACTCCACGTCTAGCTCATGTGGTTATATGTCGATTATAGACTCTCCCACTAGTTAGTCCAATCCAGTATAAGAATAAGAAGCTCCGTTCAGTACAGTATCTCAGATTCAGTGTTTCATACTTAGGGCATGTCTTTCACCATCAGACAGGGTCATCTTGACCATTTTAGATTATATTAGTAGTTCAGTTCAGCTTAGCTGTTGGTCATTGCATGTCATTTCGGTTCAAACTTTATGTTAAGTTATGTTCCTCCCACTTACTTAGTACATTCAAAGTACTGACGCATACTTTTATGATGTATCGTTTCATGATATAGCTGCAGGTTCTTAGACTCAGCACCGTTAATTGTCGTAGTTCAGATTCTCTGTCGCAGCAGTTGAAGTGTGAGTCCTCATCATATGAGTGCACTATTTTCCTTCTTTTAGTCATGTATTAGTTTCAGTTATACTTAGAGTTAACTGGGGGCTTGTCCCAGCAACTCCTCTATTAGATGACTTTCAGACAAACATGATTTTCAGATTTATCAGTATAATTCAATTGTTTGAACTTTATGTTTTCAGATTTATCTCTCATAAATATTTTATGATATTATTTCAAAGTTCCGTTGTGCTTGTTTACTCAGAATGCTAGTAACTGATAGACCAAGGGTTGACTTGGGGTCACTTGTGGCTTCAAGTACCGTGTTACGCCCAGGGTGTAGGCTCGGGGCGTGACATGATGGGAATCAGAAAGTAGGTTTTAAGTGGGAATTACGGGGTTTTTACCCCATTATTTTCCAAAACGCGATTAGGTGGTCTAAGGAGCGAGAAAATTGTCCAGAGCAGCAAACCCTTCACCCAAGGTAAGAATTCTGATTCTTTATCTCTAAGATGAGTAGTTTTGATTCTAGAATCTTTGTAGGACTCTGATGGTGGAAGTTTTGTAGAGGAAGAACTCTAGGTTGTTAAACTAGGGATGGAATGGTGGGGTGATTTGGTGATGTTGAATTGTGTTGATCATTCCCTTAGAATAACATGTCGGGAACAAGGGTGACGCAAGAATTATAAGCCTAGAACCTAGAAGAACTGGAGTTTTTGAATTGTTATCTCTAGCTCAAGATAGGTTACAGTTTATAGGGATAAACCTATATAATGGCATGTATAGTGTGCAATATTGATATATGATTGGTCATCGAAAGTTTACGTGGTAGGTGAGTCAATTGTTGTTAATTTATCTCATGAATGTGACCAAGATGTGTTATTAAATTGTGATGACTTCTTTAAAAGATTGTGTAAATATGTTAGTGTAATTACCTGTGATGAACGGTTAGTAAGGTGATCACACTCCGTTAATGAGAGAATGGTTAATAGATGATGGCTTATTCGAGAAGTAGATTGTAACTTTCTATATGATGCAATGATGCACTTGACATTCATTTTATGAGAATGATGAAAGAAAAGATTTTAACATCCTAAAATGAGAGGCTCGATCCCAACGGGAGTATCTAGGTGAGCAAATAATACTATTTGAGTGGCTCGTGTTTGAGGGGTGCATCCGGATGAGCATATGAGTGGGTGCCACGCCAGCACAGTACATGGATTTCCAGAGTCCCTTGCATGTCATGACTGGTTCACCATAAATAAGACCTACTAGCATATGTGTATATGATTCGCGTGATTGAGTGTTAAGGGAGATGGCGAAGGTGTGTGCCCATCATGTTACCCTTGGTTGTGTTATTTTCTTATTATTTGTTATTTCATTTATGCTCATGAGGTGGATGTGAATCGTATTATGAGAATGTGATAACTTATTATGGATATAATGCAACTTTATAACAATGAACATGGTGTTAATTCTAAGTGCGACTCTGTCACCATGTGTAGTTATTGAGTAGTTGTCGCTGAGAATAACTGAGGATTTGTAACTCTTAATAGCTATTGTGATTGTTGTTCATTATGGTCGTTTGATGGTTTCTTTGAGTATGTGAAATGTAACTGTTAATTTATTGAACTATGGGATGGATGATCAGAGAAGGGAGCAGCATGTTGAGCTACTGCCTAAGCAGTGCTGCTACAGCGGAACTATTTTCGCTGCGGTGAGACCGCTGCAGCGGACAAGTGATCGCTGCAGCGAGAGCCCTAATCCAGTGAGTAGGCCGACTGATTCCTGAGTAGAGCTAGTGTCCATAAAATGACTTGTATATCTGTGTAAAGTTGAGGATCCCTTTTTTTATCTCTATTGTTGTACTTATATATTATTATGTAAGGTCGGCCGATGATGCCGATGTTACACTCCGTAAGTTTTCAATGTTTAATCGGCCTATTCATACGTTAGTCAAGAGATTTAGAGTACGACGCATACGAAAAAGGGTCCGGGGGAAGGTCAAACAAGCGCGAAATTGAGATTGCACGGAAGAAGGCCGGAGCAGGCCGCGATAGGTGCGGCGTGTCACGGACCCCCTCCCTGCGCGTTGGGCTTCGTGGCACTCCCGTAAATTGGTGCGTTGGGGTCTGTGCCACGGAACCCCTGTCCACCCCCAAAGTATATATATATAGCACCTTGTTCATTTGATATATATTCAAAAGTAAAGCCTCGGCTAGAGAAGGGGAAACATGAAGAAATCGATAAATTTTCATCCGTTTACGCTACGAAATGCCATTCAAATTCAAATTAACTTCGGGTATCGAAGTTTAAGCCCGTAGGGAGTATTACTATAGAGTTAGTTTCTTGAAATTTGCTGCCGAGCCAAAGTTTTCAGAATTGCTCCAAACAAATTTTTATATGATCACAGGCTTCAAGTAAGCATTTCTCCCTCATGAAATTTAGAGAAATTATATGTTTTCGACCATGCTCTGTTAAGTTAAAGTATAGTTAATATTGATATATAAAGTTATTATTTTTGCTGAATTTAGTATTGAAACTAGTCTCATTCTCTCAGTAATACGATTACAGTTAGAAAAAGTTGTAGAATACAAATTAAAACTCGTCAGCTAATCAGAAATCGGCGATCTAGGTATGTTAAGGCAAATTAATTTGGCAAGTTAGTTTAGTATATTTCAGTTTGAATCCCAGTAACAAAGACAGAAGTATATCTATAGTGATTAGAAGTTGTTATTAGCTGAGACCAGTATTCTAGATTTAGTTGGGGAATGACTTTGCCCTGTGTAGCCCTCCATAGACAACCCCAGGGTTAATAGTTGTGTCGACGCCCCCCAGGGGAGAGATAACTTCGCTCCAAGGAGCGGCATGCCATCCACAACGGACGAAGATGGGGTCCCAGGTCCTCATATAGTCCATTTCATGGCTGCACTATTTTATGCCGATCGGCACTACACCACAGCCACTGTCGAGCCTAGTGCCCGAGGTGCAGATATCAGATATCAGGTGTCCACTGGATTAGACACAACTACAATCAAGGGACGAGCAGGCTCAGTTGAAGACCCAGGGGACTGGTAGGACGACTATGGTTATTAGATGACTCAGTACGACCTTCCCAGGGTATATAGATTTGGAGTGTACTCACCAGGGCTTGTGGGGGCCCCGGTTGGGTTATTTTGTGCTGGTTGTACCTTCCGGCTTATGGAGGAAAGGTAAGGTTCTTGTTTATAGTAGTTACTGATAGATTAGATAGTAGGAAGTTAAGCTAATCAGGTAGTATTTCTATCCCTTCTTTTCAGTTACTTTCAGTTTCATTTCAGTTCATTAAGTTATTTACAGTTACTGCCTTACATATAATCAGTAGATATTGTACTAACGCCCTTCTTAGGGAGCTGCATTACTTTCTTGCAGGTGCGAATAGACGTGGATCGGGACCTTCCTAGTTTTCAGCCAGATTAGCAGGGCAGTTGGCTCCTTTCCTCCGGAGCTCATAGTTAGAAGGTTGACTCTCTTTTTGTGTGTTCAGTTTATGGGTAGGTTGGGGCCCTGTATCGACCATTGTATCACTCCTAGAGGCTTGCAGATTGTCTCAGATTTCCTGTGGTTAGTTGTATTTGGCCGTGTGAGGCCTTGTTTAGCTGTTAGATAGCGACCTTGTCGGCCATAGCTTAGTTTAGCGCTGGATTTACTTTACAGTCATGACTAGACATCATGGTGGTCTTGTCGGCCCACATAGGATTCCCTATTATTATTTGTTTCTAGGTAGCTGTTTTCTTTTATAGGTGGCTATAAGGATTGTCAGCTGAGGGCTGTGTTTACAGCCTTGATAAAGCTCGTTGTTTTCTTGATTTGAGATTTAATGATAAGTCATGCACCAGAGGTGCGTAAGCTCAGTCAGGCTAGTTCAGACCCTAATAGGGCACCAGGTGCCAGTCATACCTCCTAAGGTGGGGCATGACAAACTTGGAATCAAAGCAGGTCGTATCCCAAGGAGTCTGCAAGCTATGCTAAGTAGAGTCTTGTCTATGGATGTGTTATGCACCATATACTATAGACAAGAGGTTGCAAGACATGTTAGGATGGTTAGTCTTCTTTCTCTTCTAGTTGTGCTATAGAGTTGTGATGTATAGGGATGAGCCCCTAAGATTACCCTAATTTACCTTTCCATGGAGAAATATCAGACGCACGACAGACCACGACTAGTAGAAGATTAGATGTTGCAGCAGGAGAAGGAACTAGCAGGGTGCCCCAGTCAGAGTCAGCCCGACCTGAGGGCGACAGGGAGACTTCATCTCAGTCTCCCCAGTAGTCTCCACCCCTCCAGGAGCTGTCCAGAGCAGCAGATGTGTCGACACCACCTCCAGTAGTATCTATACTGATGCCATCAAATCAGGAGGTCAGGAGTGCTATTTTTATGATAGCTCAGATGATGGTCACACAGCGTCAGCCAGTGGCACCCGTACTTGTGAAGTCTTCAGGAGGACCAGGTAGTTCGAGGGTTCGAGAGTTCCTTGCTCTAAGTCCCCCGTAGTTCACGGGGACAGATCGGGATGAGGACCCTCAAGACTTTTTGGACCAGCTACAGCGGATCTTTAGAGTAATGCATGTTGCACCTGCAGAATTAGTTGAGTTAGCAGTATTTCGACTACGGGACATAGCAATATTATGGTACGAGAGTTGGGAATGGTCCCGAGGTAGATATGTTCCCCCTTTGACTTGGCCCACCTTTTCAAAGGCCTTCTTGGACCATTATTTTCCACGGGAGATCCGCCAGGCCCGGTTAGATCAGTTTTCGCATCTGGAGTAGGGCCCAATGAGTGTTTGGGAGTATTCTATGAGGTTTGATTCCCTGACCCGATATGCACCAGATTTTGTAGATACCATTCCATCGAGGGTGCACTGGTTTATCATGGGATTGAATCCAAAATATGTAGAGACTTGTATTATAGCTACTCTGCGAGAGGACATGGATATTGCTCGTGTTTAGGCATTTGCTCAAAATATTGAGGGAATCAAACAGCGGCAATGAGAGATAGAAAGAATAAATCAGGAGCAGCACCGCAGGGCTAGACCTAATGACTTGCAGGCAGAATTTTAGGGCGGACACAGGCTATGACTATCAGGCAGACCACCGAGACCCCCACCTCCACAGTAGCAACAAGATGATAGATAAGGTCGTCGGGGGCAGTCAGGACCTGGCGAGAGTTCCCGACCATCAGGCTCTCAGCACTAGAGGGGGTCAGAGCAGAGTAGATTTACCATGCCACTTTTCCTTATTTGCAGTCACCATCATCCTGGGGCATGTAGGTATGGTTGTTCTGCGTGTTACATCTGCGGGCAGGAGGGTCACCTGATGAGAGACTTTCCAACCAGGGGTCAGAGTGATCGGGACCGATAGGACAGATATTCAATAGTGTCACGTGCCCCAGCATCTCTAGCAGGGCGTAGGCCCTCAGCTCCAGCTGGCAGAGGTCGAGGCAGATCAGGGGCTCTAGCTCAGGCACCGGTCCAGATCGCACTATGCTTTACCGGTGACAGGAGTCAGAGTCATTGCTGGATGTGGTGACAGGTATGCTGGACATCTTCTCTCATTCCATGTATGCTTGATAGACCCATGCTCCACTTTGTCTTATGTTACACCATTAGTGGCCTATAAGTTCGGCATTATTCCAGAATTTCTTTAGCGACCTTTTTCAGTGTCCACACCTGTTGGTGATTCTATTATAGCTAAAAAGATCTACCGGATTGTATAGTAGAGGTTGTTGGTCACCAGACTTTGGAAGATTTGGTGGAATTAGAAATGATTGACTTTGAAGAAATTATGGGTATGGATTGGCTAGCACCATGTTATGCCAATATAGAATGTTGGACCAAGACTGTCTGATTCCACTTTCTGGGGGAGGTAGTACAGGAGTGGAAAGGTAATGTAGCCATGCCAAAAGGTAGGTTTATTTCCTATCTTCGGGAGAGAAAGTTGATAGCGAAGGGTTGTATCTATCATATCGTTAGGGTTCAGGATGTCCAAGCAGAATCCCTAACTTTGCAGTCCATTCCAGTAGTTAATGAATTTCCAGATGTATTCCCTAATGAACTTTCTGGTATTCCTCCAGAAAGGGAGATCGATTTTGCGATCAACTTATTACCAAGTACTCAGCCTATATCTATCCCTCCATACCGAATGGATCTTGCCGAGCTTAGAGAATTGAAGGAGCAGCTGAAATATTTGTTGAGATAAGGGTTTTATCAGGCCGAGTACTTCACCGTGAGGTGCGCCAGTTCTGTTTGTAAGAAAGAAGGATGGCCCCCTCCGCATTTGTATAGACTACCAGCAGCTGAATAAAGTCACCATCAAGAATAAGTACCCACTCCCCAGAATAGATGACTTGTTTTACCGGTTACAGGGGGTGAAGTATTTCTCAAAAATTGACTTATGATCTGGGTATCATCAGGTTCGGGTTCGAGAGAGAGACATTCCAAAAACCGCTTTCAGGACCAGGTATGGCCATTTTGAATTCATAGTCATGTCCTTCAAACTGATGAATGCTCCAGTAGTGTTCATGGATTAGATGAACAGTATCTTCAGGCCGTATCTGGACTTGTTTATGATAATGTTTATTGATGATATTATGATATATTCTAGTTCGGAAGTAGAACATCGGGATCATCTGCGGACAGTGCTCCAGATTCTCAAGGATCGCCAGTTGTATGTGCAATTTTCTAAATGTGATTTTTGGCTGAATTTAGTGGCTTTTTTGGGCCATATTGAGTCAGAGGCTGGTATTCAGGTAAATTCCTAGAATATTGAAGCAGTAAAGATATGGCCTAGACCTACAACTCCGATTGAGGTGCGCAGTTTCCTAGGGTGAGCTGGGTATTACAGGAGGTTTGTAGAGGGGTTTTCTATTCTATCAGCGCCCTTGACCAAGTTAACTCAAGAAGTAGCCAAATTTCACTGGACTGAAGCGTGTGAACAAAGCTTTTAGGAGTTGAAAAACAGGTTGATGATAACACTCAAACCACACCTCCTATGGAAGTATGAAGCGGACGTTGTTAATAAAGAACCCAACTAGAGGTTGGGGTCGATCCCACAAGGAATATGAAAGGATATAAAAGAACGCTAGTGCTTAAGTTTTGTAGTCAATTATTTCCTAAGAGGGGGAATTTGTAAAATTAATAAATAACAATGTCGAGAAATTGATGGTTGTTTCCAAATTAATGCAATTAACTAGGGTAAGTGTTCCCCATGGATCCTTAACTACTTCGGGTTTTACACTAGTGATCTATCCCAATACTTTACTTGTAGAACTAATAACTTAGGTTCATTCAAATGAACAACCAGTCCCTATTGAATGACTATGCTCAATCACTCGACCAAGTCTTATGAGCGGTTTCAAACTATCCGTTTTCACTAAGTTCTAGATTTAACTAACCTGCGACCACAACTCAAGTTAATACAATGATCATCAAAATCAAGGCTCCATTCTAATTCTCTTTTCCTAATCTCTACCTCTTAGACCTAAGCAAGTAAAGAATTCGAGCAAGTCCTAACGTTGCGCACCGTTAAGAAATGTTGAAGCATGAAGAGAATACAATACAAGCGTTTAGTATTGGTTTAGAATCACATCGTGAAAACCCTAGTTTGTTAATTCACCATGGTTCCCACAACCCTAGTTGTGGTGGTTTTAACCTATCATGTTTATAAGTAAATTAATAGCATTCATAGACAAAAGCATAAGTTAATACTTACAACAATGACCGGAAGAAACTTCACTTGATTAATGCAAAATTTTGGAAGAACAATTCAACAATCGTCTCAAAGTTCAAAATGTAAGACACAAACTTGTATCTAAAAACTTGAGACTTAAAACTCTAATCCTCCTTAAAGACTTAAAAACAACATAGCTATTACATGAAAATAAAAGGGTATTTATAGTAGTAGATTTATTCTTTTCTTGTTCCTTTGCGGATTTGATTTGGGATTGGAAGTTCCTTTTCCTAGTTGAAGTAGGAGTTGAATTTTGGCCTTTGGAAACTCCTTGGTGCACTGCGAGCTACATCATGCAGGTGGAAGGGCGCCTCGCGCCTGCTGTACGGATGGAAAGGTTGCGCCTCAAGCCGCATCGTGCACTCAGTCGCGTAGGGAGACCTGCGCCTCGCACATGGAATCGTGCAACACAGGGGCCCAGTCGCATAGCACAGGGGCCGCGTCGCGCAGCAGTGGCAGTGCAGTCTATTTATTTTTTTCTTTCTTTAATCTTGCTTAGTGCATTCTTTCTTCTTCAATTTCAATCCAAATGTCTCAAACACACCCAAATCCATCACTTTTAGCCCTGAAAACATCTAATCACATGTGTTAGCCATTTTTATAAATATATAACCTAATCTCATGCAAACACACATAATTTGTTCTCAAAACATAGTAAAGTACGGGTAAAATTATATCTATGAAGTGCTTAAATACGCCTAAAATTATGTCTATGAAGTGCGTAAATACGCCTTTCATCAGTTGACATCAACACCAGTATTAGCTTTGCCGGAAGGGTCAGAGGGTTATGCAGTGTACTGTGATGCTTCAAGCGTCGGGTTAGGATGTGTTCTGATGCAACATGGTAAGGTGATTGCTTATGCTTCAAGGCAGCTGAGGAAGCATGAAAAGAACTATCCCATTCACGACTTGGAGTTAGCAGCAGTGGTCCACGCCTTAAAGATCTAGAGACATTATTTGTATGGGGTGCACGTAGACATTTCTACTGATCAGAAGAGCCTTCAATATATCTTTCGTGATTGCATTGTTGAATTTATAGGATTTGACACTCTGGCGGACTTTTGATCTTAAATATGGTTGAATTTGATATAACTTTGGGAATGAGTTGGTTATCCCCTTACCATGCCATTCTAGATTGATATGCTAAAACTATCATTATATCGGTTCCAGTCTAGTCTAGGTTGGAATTGAAGGGGAATTGTGGCCCTACTCCTAAGAAGCTTATTTCTTATATTCATGCATGTAAGTTGATAGAACAGGGTTGTTCAGCGTATTTGGCGCATGTTCGAGACACTAGTTCAGAGGGTCCTTCCATAGAGTCGGTCCCGGTTGTTTATGAGTTCTTAGAGGTGTTCCGTGCAGATCTATTCGGCATGCTGCCGGACCGTGACATAGATATTTGTATAGACTTGGAACAAGAAACCCGACCCATTTCTATTCCTCCATATCAAATGGCACCTTCTGAGTTGAGAGAACTCAAGGAACAGTTGCAGGAGTTGCTCAGTAAAGGATTTGTTAGACCGAGTGTATCGCCGTGGGGTTCCCCGATTCTATTTGTAAAGAAGAAGGATGGTAGTATGCGTATGTCCATTGACTACCGCCATTTGAACATGGTAAGTATTCGAAATAAGTACCCTCTTGCTCGAATAGATGATATGTTCGACCAGTTACAAGGAGTGGCTGTATTTTTAAAGATAGATTTTGTTACACCTCGTAAGTCTATAATGTCTAGACGGCCTATTCGTATGTTGGTTAAGAGTTTTAGAGTATAATACATACCATAAAAGGGACCGGGGGAAGGTCGAATGAGCATGGAGATGGAATTGCGTGAGAGAAGGCTGGGCCAGCTGCCCAAAGGGGCAACGCGGCACGGACCCCCTCCTTCCGTGTTGGGCTCCGTGGAACGCCTGTAAAATGGCGCATTGGGGTCCATGCCACGTATCCCTGTCCACAGCCTCAAGTATATATATATCCCTCCCTATGTTTTCATTTCATTATATATNCCTCAAGTATATATATATCCCTCCCTATGTTTTCATTTCATTATATATGTATATATCCACGGCCAGAGAGGAAAACAACAAAGGAAACTAATATTTTTCTTCCGTTTACGCTATGAATTGCTGCCCGAATTCAAATTAACTTTCTGTATTGAATTTTAAGGCTGCAGGGAGCATTGCTACGGAGTTAGTTTCGCGAAACTCGCCCGGCGAATCATCGCCCCGCCGAGCTAAAGTTGTTGGAATTTCTCCAAACTAGTGTTAATACGATCACATGCTTAAAGTAATCATTTCTCCCTTCTGGAATTCTGAGAAATTACGAGTTTTCAACCATGTTGCGTTAAGTTTAAATATAGTTAATATTTACATATAAAGTTATCATTTTCTTTAGATTTAGTATTGAAATTAGCCTCATTCTCCCAATAATACGATTGCAGTTGAGAGAAAAAGTTGAATACGAGCTGAAACTCACCAGTTAATCAGTAATCGGTGATCGAGGTATGTTAAGGCAGTTTCCTTTGGTAAGTCAGAAACAGCTACAGTCAGGGGCCGAGCAGTCTCAGTTGCAGACCCAGGGGACAGGTAGGACGGCTATAGTTACCAGTTGACCCATTGTGACCTTGATATGGGTATATAGGTTGATGTGTACTCACCAGGGCTTATGGGAACCCCAGGTGGGTTGTTCTATGTTGGTTGTACCTTTTGGATTATGGTGTCCAGGTAAGGTTCTTGTTTGCTTTAGTTATTGATAGACTAGATAATAGAGAATCCAGCTACTCAAGTATGACTCCTACCCCTTTTCTTTTAGTCATTTTCAGTTCTATCTTTTATATTCAGTTATTTACAGTTATTGCCTTACATACTCGGTACATGTTGTAATGATGCCCTTTTGGGGTGCTGCATTACTTCCCTGCAGATACGAATAGACGAGGAGCATATCCCTCTTAGCTTTCAGCCAGGATTAGCAAAAGAGTCGACTCCTTTCCTCCAGAGCTTATAAATAGAAGCTTTACTCTTTTTGATTGTATAGTTTATGGGTAGGTTGGGGCCCTGTCCCGACCATCATATTACTCTTAGAGGCTTGTAGATTGTTTCTATTTCCCTGTGGTTAGCTGTTGTTAGCCGTGTGGGGCCTGTATGTGTTTTATCTTGTATGTTGACCGTGTGGGGCCCTGTTTAGCTGATAGTTAGTGGCTTTGTTGGCTATACCCTAGTTTAGAACTAGATTTAAGTTTCATTCATAACTATATATCATGGTGGCCTTGTCGGCCCGCATAGGACTCCCTATTTCTATGTGTTTCTGGTTAGCTGTTTTCCTGTGAAAGGTGGCTATAAGGCCTTGTCGGCCGGAGACTGTGTTTACAGCTGAGATATAGCCCGTTATTTTCTTGATTTCAGAATTAGCATTAGGCCTACACCAGGAGTGCTTAGGCTTAGTCAGCTCAGTTAGATCCCAGTAGGGCACCAGGTGTCAGTCATGCCTCCCAGGGCAGGGCGTGACAAACTTGGTATCAGAGCAGGTCGTATCCCAGGGAGTCTACAAGCTGTGCTTAGTAGAGTCTTGTCTATGGATGTGTTGTGCACCAAATTCTATAGGCAGGAGGCTGCGAGGCATGTTAGGATGGTTACTCTTTTTCCTATCCATTCGTGCTGTAGAGTTGTACAGTAGAGGGTTGAGTCCCTAAGCTTACCATATTTTTTTGTCTACAGAGAAATGTCAAACCCGCAACACACTACGACTGGCAGGAGATTGGATGTTGCAGTAGGGGAAGGCACTAGCAGGGTGCCCCAGTCAGCGTCAGCCTGATCTGAGGGTGACAGAGAGGTTTCATCTCGTTCTCCCCAGCATTTTCCACCACGCCAGGAGCCGCTCGGAGCGGCAAATGTGTCGGCACCCCCTCCAGCAGTCTCTATATTGATACCATCTGATCTGGATGTTAGGAGTGTCATTGTTATGTTAGCTCAGATGATGGCCGCACAACATCAGCTCGTGGTGCCGGTAGTTGCAGAATCCTTAGGAGGGCTTGGTAGCTCGAGGGTCCGAGAATTCCTTACATTGAGTCCCCTGCAATTTACAGGGATAGATCGGGATGGGGACCCTCAGGATTTTCTAGACCAGTTGCAGCGAATTTTTAGGGTCATGCATGCCACCCCTATAGAATCGGTGGAATTAGCTGTATTTCGGTTGCGAGACATTGCGGTACTATGGTACGAAAGTTGGGAAAGGTCCCGAGGCAGAGATGTTTCCCCTCCGACTTGGTCCAGTTTCTCAGAGGCCTTTCTAGATCATTATTTTCCATGGGAGATCCGCCAGGCCAGGGTAGATCAATTTTTGCACCTGTAGCAGGGCTCGATGAATGTTCGAGAATATGCTATGAGATTTGATTCCTTGGCCTGATATGCACCAGCCTTTCTAGATATTATGCCAGCCAGGGTGCACCGGTTCATTATGGGACTGAATCCAGAATACATGGAGACCTGTATCACAGCTACCTTGAGAGAGGACATGGATATTGCTCGTGTCCAGGAATTTGCCCAGCATATTGAGGGGATCCAGCAGCGGCAGTGAGGGATAGAGAGGGAAAGTCAGGAACAGTGCCGCAAAAGTAGACCTAGTGATATGCAGATCGAGTCCCAAGGTGGACCCAGACCACGATTATCAGACAGGCCACCCAGACCCCCACCTCCACAACAGCATCAGGGGAGCAGGCTAGGTTGTCGGGGACAGCCAGGGCCCAGCGAGAGCTCACGACCAGCAAGATCACAGCAGTAGAGGGGGTCAGAGCAGAGCATACTTACAGTACCACCTTGCCCTATTTGTAGCTGACGTCATTCTGGGGCATGCAGGTATAGTTCCACGACATGATATGCATGTGGATAAGAGGGTCATCGAATGAGGGACTATCCGACTAAAGGGCAGGGCAATCGGGATCGAAAAGATAGATCTTCAGTGGGGTCATGCGCCCCAGCCCCTTCAGCAGGGTGCAGGCCTTCAGTTCCAGCCGACAGAGGTCGAGGCAGATCAGAGGCCTCCAGTTCAGGTACCGGTCCATATCGCACATATGCTTTACCGGGGTGACAAGAGTTAGAGTCGTCACCGGATGTTGTGAAAGGTATGCTGGACATTTGCTCTCATTCTGTATATGCTTTGATAGACCCAGGCTCCACTTTATCTTATGTTACACCATTAGTGGCTCGAAAATTCGGTATCATGCCGGAATTACTTCGGCGACCTTTTTCAGTGTCTACCCCCATTGGTGATTCCATTATAGCTAAGAGGGTCTACCGAGGGTGCACGATAGAGTTCGTTGATCGCCAGACTTTAGCAAATTTGGTGGAATTATATATGATTGATTTTGATGCAATTATGGGTATGGATTGGCTAGCTCCATGTTATGCCAATGTAGAATGTTGGACCAAGATTGTCCTATTCCACTTTCCTAGGGAGGCGGTACGGGAGTGGAAAGGTAGTGCAGCTACGCCAAAAGGTAGGTTTATTTCCTATCTTCGGGCAAGAAAATTGATAGAAAAGGGATGTATTTATCATATTGTCAGGGTTTAGGATGTCCAAGCAGAATCTCCGACTCTTCAGTCTATTCCAGTGGTCAATGAATTTCCAGATGTATTCCCAGATGAACTTCCTGGTGTTCCCCCCTAACGAGAAATTGACTTTGCAATTGACTTATTACCAGGTACACAACCTATATCTATTCCTCCATACCGGATGGATCTGGATAGGCTCAGACAATTAAAGGAGCAGTTGAAAGATTTGCTAGATAAGGGCTTTATCAGGCCGAGTACTTCACCGTGGGGTGCGCAAGTTTTATTTGTGAGGAAGAAAGATGGCTCCCTCTGCATGTGTATAGATTATCGGCAACTGAATAAAGTCACTATAGTACCCGCTTCCTAGAATAGATGATTTGTTCGATCAGTTACAGGGGGTGAAGTGTTTTTCCAAGATTGATTTATGATCTAGGTATCATCAGATTTGAGTTCGGGGGAGAGATATTCCAAAAACCGCTTTCAGGACCGGATATGGCCACTTTGAATTTCTATCCATGTCCTTCGGGTTGACGAATGCTCCAGCGGTGTTCATGGACTTGATGAACAGTATCTTTAGACCGTATCTAGACCTGTTTGTGATAGTATTTATTGATGATATTCTGGTGTATTCCCACTCAGAAGCAGAACATCGGGATCATTTATGGACAGTGCTCTAGATTCTCAGAGATTGTCAATTATATGCAAAATTTTCCAAGTGGGAGTTTTGGATGAATTCAGTGGCCTTCCTAGGTCATGTTGTGTCAAAAGATGGTATCCAGGTAGACTCCCAGAAGATTGAGGCAGTAAAAACGTGGCCCATGTTGAAAACTCCAACCAAGGTACGTAGTTTCTTGGGGTTAGCCGGTTACTATAGGAGGTTTGTAGAGGGTTTTCTACTCTGTCAGCACCCTTACTCAGAAAGCAGCCAAATTTCACTGGACTGAAGTATGTGAACAGAGTTTCCAAGAGCTGAAAAATAGACTGACATCAGCACCCGTATTAGCTTTGTCGGATGGGTCAGAAGGGTATGTAATGTATTGTGATGCTTCGGGTGTCGGGTTAGGATGTGTTTTGATGCAATGTGGTAAAGTAATTTCTTAGGCTTCCAGACAGCTGAGGAAACATGAAAAGAACTACCCCGCTCATGACCTGGAATTAGCCGTAGCCATCCATGCCTTGAAACTATGGAGGCACTATCTGTACAATGTTCATGTAGATATTTTTACTGACCACAAGAGCCTCCAGTATATCTTCACACAGAAAGAGTTGAATCTTCAGCAGCGCCGCCGGTTAGAATTATTGAAAGACTATGATGTAAATATTTTGTATCATCCAGGAAAAGCCAATGTTGTAACAGATGCCCTCAGCCATAAATCCATGGGAAGCTTAGCATACTTAAGGCCAGAACAGTGAGAACTAGCCCAAGAATTGCACCAGTTGGCCAATATGGTCGTTCGTATAGTAGATTTAGGAGATAGCGGAGCAGTGATTCAGAATACTACAGTATCATCATTAGTGGTAGAAGTAAAGGAGCGGCAATATGAAGACCCTTACCTAGCCCAACTCAGAAATAAGGCTCAGCGAGGGGAGGTAACGAATTTCAAGGTAACGGAAGATGGAGTTTTGAGGCATAGGGGTCGCCTTTGTGTCCCGAATGCAGCAAGACTTCTCCAGTAGATTATGAGTGAGTACATTATTCCCGTTATTCTCTTCATCCAGGTTCAATGAAGATGTACCATGATATAAAAGAAATTTATTGGTGGCTGGGGATGAAAAAGGAGATAGAAGAGTGTGTAGCTCAATGTCCTAATTGCCAGCAGGTGAAAGCCGAATATCAAAAACCCAGCGGACTGACACAGGAGATAGTGGTGCCTACATGGAGGTGGGAGGAAATTATATGGATTTTGTGACAGGGTTACCTCGTACCAGGCGTAAATTTGATTCCATCTGGGTGATTGTTGATAGGTTGACGAAATCAACTCACTTTCTTCCAGTCAGGGCTACCTTCTTAGCTGACGACTACGCTGAATTGTATATTAGAGAAATAGTATGATTGCATGGTGTTCCAGTATCAATCATTTCCGATAGAAGGGCACAGTTCACAGCAAAATTTTGGCAATCCTTCCAAAAAGGTCTAGGGATGCAGGTTAATCTGAGTACGGCCTTCCATCCTCAAACAGACGAGCAAGCAGAACGTACAATTCAGATGCTCAAGTATATGTTACGAGCGTGTGTGCTGGATTTTGGAGGCAGTTGGGATGAACACTTACAGCTTATTGAGTTTGCTTACAATAATAGTTATCACTCGGCAATCCAAATGGCACCTTATGAGGCCTTATATGGGCAGAAATGGAGGTCCCCAGTTGGCTGGTTTGAGGTTGGATAATCAGGGTTAGTAGGGCCAGATATAATTCATCAGTCAGAAGAGAAAGTAAATCTTATAAGAGAACGTCTGCTGACAACCCAAAACCGCCAAAAATCTTACACGGATGTACGTCATAGAAACATGGAGTTCAGTGTAGGTGACTAGGTATTTCTGAAGGTCTCGCTGATGAAAGGCGTGATGAGGTTTGGCAAAAAGGGTAAGCTCAGCCTGAGGTTTATTGGGTCATATCGAATACTCTGGAGAATAGGCCAAGTGGCATACGAGCTAGATTTGCCTTCAGAATTGGAATCCATCCATCCGGTCTTTCATGTGTCGATGCTACAAAAGTGTATAGGGGATCCGTCCCGAGTTGTGCCAGTTGAGGATGTCCAAGTTACTGAGGAATTAGCCTATGAAGAGGTTCCAATAGCTATATTGGATCGACAGGTTCGCATGCTGAGAACAAAGGATGCCGCTTCAGTTAAAGTACTATGGATAAACAAGAATAGAGAGGAAATGACTTGGGAAGCTAGGACAACATGAAATCCATATATCCTCATTTGTTCCAGGCTTAGCCCAGATTTGCAGTTAAGGTAAGTTATTGACTCAGTCGTTGTTTCATGATTTGTGTTATATATATTGCTCAGTTGACTCCAGCCTTATTGTGAAATAGATGTGATAGTATTATGTGAAGTGCCTGTACTGGACTTTTCTGCGTTTCAGGATTTTCGGATAGTCCATATTACAGGGGAGACTCTGCCAAAATTTTTCCACAATAAGTAGTTATAAGAGTTAAGCCGCCTATAAGTTAAAGTAAGACATTTGAGGACGAATGTTTCTAAGGGGGGGAGGATGTTACACCCCGTAAGTTTCTAATGTCTAGACGTCCTATTTGTACGTTGGTTAAGAGTTTTAGAGTATAATACGTATGAGAAAATGGCCTGGGGGAAGGTCGAACGAGCACGAAGTCGGGACTGTGCGGGAGAAGGCCGGGCCAGCTGCCCAAAGGGGCAACGTGGCACGGACCTCCTCCATTCGCGTTGGGCTCCGTGGCACGCCCGTAAAATGGCGTATTGG
>JACEIK010010158.1:4164-18679 GCA_018107945.1 Datura stramonium
CCCGACTATCACACTTAAGTGGGTTGAGCCGTCCAAACCCTTGTCAGGGCTAAGGGCGCTACCATGATATCGATATAAAGTTGAAGTCCCCTTGGGGCAAGGGAAATCTCCAAAGGACGTCCCAAATAATCTGATCATACCTATGTTTGCGCATAGTTCTGAGGCATAGGGTTGACTGACCCTTAACTTACTCGGTGCTAGACAATACTCCCAAAAACATGCATATGTTTTTCATCATTTTTCAATGAAGCTGACCATCATCTATTGACGAAGTTGGATAATCATGTACATATAAAATCTGAAATCATACATGAGGAGTCTTGGCTTAAATCATACCACAAGTTGAACATAATTGGGAGTCTTGACTCCAAAACCATGTGGTAAACTAATTGACATGAAATCATAAATCATACTTGAACATATGGGCTTGCCCAATAATTAAACATGCTTGTAAAATACTCGATTCACTTAAAAACATGATCATAGACATGGGTAACTTGAAAACATGCTTTTCTCATAAATATCTCATCATACTTGAACAAACATCGTAGATCTCAACTTTCATAAACTTTCATGGACATCATAATTTATAAAACTTGAAAACATGATTTATAATTGAAAATATTGTAAAACTTTCCCATGAATCATAATTCAACAATTGAAACATGCTTAGAACATGGTCATGGTAGAAACTTAGGGAATTCATGCATTGGGTTAAAACTCCATTGGATTAACATATAGATTTGACCTGAATTAGAGAGGGATTGGGCATGGGAGTGGACAATTTTACCCATTCATAACCTTACATACCTAAGAGAATCTGATTCTACAACTTTTCTGATTGCCCAAGGAATAATTGAGGAAGAACATGGAAGAAATTAAGCTTGATCACCTCTCTAGACTTCTAAGCTTGCATGCATGAATTGACCACGACTGACTCAACAAGTCGTGGTGCTGATCACGACTCGTGGTCATGTCCGTGGTGACCCAAAAATCAAAAATTCCAAATTAAGTCCAACTCATCACCATGAGTCACTTAACGTCTCGTGGTCATCCTGACGATTCACTGGACGACTCATCCTGTGACCAGGTGTAGAAAATCCAATTTTCTCCCTTTGAACTCCCAGGTCTGATCTTAGGGCTTTCGGGGTATAACAATATCTCCCCCTTGGTTACATTCATCCTTGAATGTTGAAAATCATAAAAAAAGGCAGAGAAATGCAGTCATCATATTCAAATACTGATCATACATATGTTGAAAATTGACGGAGTGACTGACTCTGATTTGAACTACATGACTAAACTGAATTCACGAATCATACATATATTCTTTGACATGAAAGAAACTGGAACACATGAACTAAACATGAAACTGAATAGAGGTTTAGGGCAAAAACTGATACCTCAAACTAAAACTGAGATGGAATGAAAAAGATGTAGGTATCTAGCCATCATATTTGCTTCGGCTTCCCACGTAGCTCCTCCAATATGTTGATTCCTCCACAAGACCTTGACTGAGGCTACTTCTTTGTTTCTTAGCCTTTAAACCTGTCAATCCAGTATCTTTACCGGGACCTCTTCATAACTAAGGTTGTCTTTCACACCGGCACTTTCCACTGGAACAACAAGAGCTGGATCACCCAAATACTTCTTTAAGAGCGATACATGGAAAACTGGATGGACTGAAGCTAATTCTGAGGGCAACTCCAACTCATATGCTACCTTGCTAACCCATTTCACAATTCAGTATGGGCCAACATAACGGGGACTGAGTTTTCCTTTCTTTCCAAACCTCATCACTCTCTTCATGAGAGATATCTTCAAGAATACCCAATCATCGACTTCAAACGCAAGTTCTCTCCTTCTCACATCCTCATAGGACTTTTGGTGACTCTGAGTTATTTTCAAATTGTCCCTTATAAGGTGAACTTTCTCCATGGCCTCATGGACTGAATCTGGTCTTATCATCATAGCTTCACCTACTTCAAACCAACCAATAGGAGATCTACATCTCCGTTCATAGAGAGCCTCAAATGGAGCCATCTGAATGCTGGAATAAGAGCTGTTGTTATACGCAAACTCAATGAGAGGCAAATGATAATCCTAACTACCTTTGAAGTCAATCACACACGCCCTCAACATTTCCTTGAGAGTTTGAATAGTTCGCTCCGCCTGACCATCTGTTTGCGGGTGAAATGCTATACTAAGCTTGACCTGAGTTCCAAGTCCCTTTTGAAATGATCTCCAAAACTGGGAGGTAAACTAAGTACCTCTGTCTGATATGATGGACAATGGCACTCTATGCAACCGAACTAACTGTCGAATGTACAAGTTAGCATAATCCTCTGCTGAATTGATAGTTTTTACAGATAGAAAATGAGCTGCTTTGGTCAACCTGTCCACAACCACCCAAATGGAGTCATATTGTTGACGAGTGCGAGGAAAACATGTGATGAAGTCCATATTAGTCTCCTCCCACTTCCAAGTAGGAATACTAATATCTTGAAGCACACCTCTAGGTCTTTGATGCTCAACCTTCACCTGTTGACAATTGGGACACTAAGCCACAAATTCTTCTATGTCCTTCTTCATGCCATTCCACCAATAGACTTCCCGTAGGTCACGGTACGTCTTGGTGGCACCTGAATGTATTGAATATATGGAACCATGAGCCTCATGAAACATTTGCTCCCTCTAATCATTGACATCCGGAACACACAAGCAACCTGATATTGAAGCACACCATCTCCCCCATTGGAGATGACATCTACCTTATGATTCTGAACGGCTTCCTTCAACTTTACCAAAATAGGGTCCTCGTCCTGTCTAGCTTTTACATTAGTCACCAAGGATGATTTTGACCCATTCTGAACAATAACACCGACATCGGCCGAGTTAACCAAACGAACTCCCAGTCATGCAAGTCGATGCACATCCCTCACCAGCTCCTTCCTCCCCTCATCTACTTGGGACACACTCTCCATAGAGATCCTACTAAGTGCATCTACTACTACATTAGGCTTACCCTAGATGGTAAAGGGCACTCATATCATAATACTTGAGTAGCTCCAACAACCTCCTTTGACGTGGAATTAGGTCCTTCTAGGTAAACACATATTGCAGGCTCTTGTGGTCCGTGAATACATCTACATGAACCCATATAAATAGTGTCTCCAAATCATCAAAGAAAATACTACCGCCGCTAATTCAAGATCATGAGTCGGGTAATTCTTTTTATGGACTTTTAGCTGCCTAGAAACATATGCCATAACCTTACCATGCTACATCAATACACAACCAAGGCCGATCCTCGAAGCATCACAATATACCATAAACCCATCAGTACCCTCGGGTAGGGTTAGCACTGGTGCTAAGGTAAGTCAAGTCTTCAACTCTTGGAAGCTCTTCTCACAAGCCTCCGACCTTTGGAACTTCACCTTCTTCTGGGTCAATTTGGTTAACGGGGCTACAATGGATGAAAACCCCTCAACAAATCTCCGATAATACCTAGCTAAACCCAAGAAACTCCTGATATCCAAAGGATTCACTGGTCTAGGCCAATTCTTCACCGCTTCTATCTTTTGAGAGTCCACCTTTATACCCTCACTTGACACCATATGGCCCAAAAATACCATTGAGTTCAACCAAAATTCACACTTGAAAATTTTAGCATATAATTAGAGATCCTTGAGAGTCTATAACACCACCCTCAAATGAGCGGCATGCTTCTCCGCACTCCGAGAGTATATCAGGATGTCATCTATGGCCATGATCAAGAAAACATCCATGTACGGCTCGAACACCCTGTTCATCAAATCCATAAAAGCTACAGGAGAATTTGTTTGTCCAAAAGACATAACTACAAACTCATAGTGACCATACCAGGTCTTGAAGGCTGTCTTCAGGATGTCATTCCCTGAACCCTGAGCTGATGGTATCCGAATCTGAGGTCTATCTTTGAAAAGCACTTAACACCCTGAAGCTGGTCAAACAGATCATCAATTCTGGGGAGTGGATACATGTTCTTTATTGTGACCTTGTTCAATTGCTGATAATCAATACATATATGAAGAGAACCATCTTTGTTTCGGACAAAGAGAATTGTGCACCCCATGGGGATTTGCTAGGTCTGATGAAACCCTTGTCTAAAAGGTCTTTCAACTGCTTATTCAACTCCTTTAACTTGGCTGGGGCCATCCTATAAGGAGGGATAGATATAGGTTGCGTATTGGGAAGAAGGTCAATATCAAAATCAATCTCCTGCTCGGGAGGGATTCTTGGTAGATCATCTGGGGAGACTTCTGGATACTCACATACTATTGGAACTGATTGGATAGTTGGTGTTTCGGACCTAACATCCTTAACCTAACTATATGGTACACGCAAACCTTGGGGATCATCTTTCTAGCCTTAAGGTAGGAAATGAAACAACCTACAGGCATAGCTAAACTACCCTTCCATTCTAAGGCTAGCTCACCCGGAAATCGGAACTCTACCGCATGGGTTCTAGAATTAACTGAGGCATAACATGAAAATAGCCAATCCATGCCGAGGATAACATCAAAGTCGGTCATGGCTAACTCTACTAAATCCACTGAGGTGATTTTCTAAAGAACTATGACAGGGCAATTTCTATACAACCGTCAAGCTATGACTGAATCACCAACTGGAGTAGAGACTGAGAAGGGTTCTAATAAAATTTCGGGACTAATTCTGAAACTACTAGCGACATAGGGGGTCACAAAAGACAAAGTAGCCCCTTGATCTAACAATGCATATACATTAAGATGGAATTCTCAAAACATACCAATGACTACATTTGGGGAGACCTCCTGCTCCTAACGAGATGCTAGGGAATAGAATCTATTTTGGCGTTGTTCGCCACCTGTGCTAGTAGATGCCCACTGTTGAGATGAACATGCTGGTTGGGCTGCTGAACTAGAAGCTAGGCCTCGGGCCCTATCATGGCCCTATCTAGTTGCTGAGCAACCTCAGAGAATATGTTCGGGCTTCCCACACCCGAAGTAAGCACCTATCTCTGCCAAACACTGACCCGTGTGTCTCTGACCACACCTGTCACAAATTGGGACGCTGGAATCTGTGGTCCTGTTGTTTTGGCCTCTAGAGCCTGATGGTCATCCTCTCTAGTCGTGCCTAGATCTGGATGGCACACTCATAGTTGATGATGCCGGATATGACGATCTCTGGTAGGACTTCTTACAATGTCCACCACCTGGTCTCAACTGAGAGAACCCATAACTGTCTGTCCTAGCCCTCTTGTCCTCTCTCTCTCTCACATGCCAAGGCTCTATCTGTTGGGCGTACAAGACTATCCGAGGAAAATCCATATCCTGATGGAGCGTGGCAGTCTAGCAATCCTTGTCCAGGTTGTCTGCCACTCCAGCAATCCTTGTCCAGGTAGTTTTCGACTCCATGGACAAATCTGCACACTCGAGCTCTCTGATCAACCACTAACTCTGGTGCGTACTTGGATAGATGAGTGAACTCTAGGGCATACTCCTGCACCTTCATCTTTCCTTGCTTTAGATTTACGAACTCGACTGCCTTCAGCTCCTCATCTCACAAGGGAAGAACTGATAAAGAAATGTGACATGAAACTCATCCCAACTAATAAGGCCTACTCCGACTACCGTATTATCCTTCCATTCTTTGAACCAAATGTGCGCGACCCCCTTCAACTGATGTGATGCCAAATCGGCATTCTCCTCTCCAGTCACCCCCATAACCTGGGTGATCTTTAGAATCTCATCCATGAACTCATGTGGATCCTCATTCACCTTAAATCCAAGAAACTCTGGAGGGTTCATTCTTAGAAAATCTCTTACTCATGCTACCACTGCATTCCCATTCTGAGGGACATGCGCTAACGCCTGCTGATTGACCTGGGCGGTCAAGGCTTGTGCTAGCATCTGAATAGATGCCCTAAATTCAGCGTCGGAAACCAGTTCCGATTCATGGTTCTCATGAGTTGGTGGGGCCTGTTGGTGCCCGTCCCCATTGCCATCCTCATAGCCATTTCCGTTTCCATTTCTTCTGTTGTTAACTCTACGGGGAGGCATGATTCTGAAAATGCGTATAGCATGAGTTAGAAGGATAGAGAGACATTTCACGCCTGACATAGATCATGAAAGAAGGGAATATTTCATAAACATTTCATAGCCTCTTCGTCATAAGTGTGGCACGCTTCACACCCATGAAAAAGACTCTACTTAATGCGGCTTTCAGACACCCTAGGACACTTCAAAACCTATGGCTTTGATACCAAGTTTGTCATGACCCGAACATAGACCCGGATCAATACATGGGACAAGGAGCCCTGAGAGACTCCAAGTTGACCCATGAAATGAACATAACATCTAACTTTATCAATACAAGCGGATGATCAATCATAATAAACATAGCGGAAGTCTGAGCATAACATGAAATCTGAACACAAAACATGAGTTTGAAGTTGAATACAATCTATGTTGGAAAAGCCTCTAATTCTAATGAGCTAATGGGACATGACCCCAACTAACTCTCTAAGTCTAAAATTGAAAACGTAAAGATAACTAGTAAGGAGTGGCCCTCGGGAGATGAGAACTGACCACTGAAGATGGATGCTAACTCCGGAACTGGCTAATGACGGGGCTGAGTCTGAAGATCGAAGCCTGTATCATAAAATGATACAACATAGGGTATGCAGTCAGTACGTGGAATATACTGAGTATGTAAGGTAAGTAAAACCGCTAAGTAAGTAAAATCATTAAATCATGCATAATATAAAAACATAATCAAGATAAGATTCTGAGAGTAGGGCTTGCATGCTATTTTCTAAAATCATGATCAGAATATAAGTGAATCGAATGAACCAAAGATGAAATTTGATAATCATAAGTAAAATTGAACATTGGGTCAAACCTACTTGAACACACACACACACACACACACACACACACACACATATATATATATCATGAATGATAAACATGCATAATTTAAATCATGAGGAACAACGGGAGACTTGTCATATAACTGACATTACCACGATAAAGCTTACATGGTCCCGACTATCACACTCAAATGGATAGAGCCGTCCAAAGCCTTGTCAGGGCTAAGGGTGCTACCATGATATTGATATCAAGCTGAATGCCCGTTGGGGCTGGGAAAAGTTCCAAAGAAGGTCCCAAATAATCTAATCATACCTACATTGGCGTGTAGTTCTAAGGCATAGGGTTGACTAATCCTTAGCCTACTCAGTTCTAGACACTACTCCGAAAAACATGCATATGCTCTCCATCGGTTTTCAACGAAGCTGACCATCATCAATTGATGAAGCTAAATAATCGTGTACATATAAAATCTGATATATAAATGAGGAGCCTTGGTTCAAACCATACCACAAGCTGAACATAATTTGGAGTCTTGACTCCAAAACCACGTGGTAAACTAATTGACATGAAATCATAAATCATACTTGAACATATGGGCTTGCCCAATACTTAAACATGCTTGTGAAATACTCGATTCATTTGAAAACGTGATCATAGACATGGGTAACTTGAAAATATGTTTTTCTCATAAATATCTCGACATACTTGAACATACATCATAGATCTCAACTTTCATGAAATTTCATAGATGGGCATCATAATTTATAAAACTTGTAAACATGATATATAATTGAAAACATAGTAAAACTTTCCCATGAGTCATAATTCAATAATAGAAACATGCTTAGAACATACCCATGGTAGAAACTTAGGAAATTCATGCATTGGGTTAAAACCCCATAGGATCAACATATAGATTTTTCATGAATTATAGAGGGATTGGGCATGGGTGTGGACAATTTCACCCATTCATAACCTTACATACCTGAGAGAATCTGATTTTACAACTTTTCAGATTGCCCAAGGAATAATTGAGGAAGAACTTGGAATAAATTAAGCTTGATTACCTCTCTAGACTTCTAATCATGCATGCATGAATTCAAAATGGCTTAGAATAAACTTACCCTTCTTAAAACACATTGTTCAAAGCTTAAAATGACATAGTTTAGGCCTTACGATCCTAGAAATTATGGAAAATCCCTTAATAAACTTGTAGGAAAAAACTGTCTGCCAGTCCCAACGAGGGACTGGACAAGTCATCGTCCAAGGCCATGACTCGGGGTCACCTCCCATTGCCTTTACTACCCATTTTCTTCTTCCTTCACCTCGTCCTTGACCATAACTGACTCAATGAGTCGTTGTGCTGACCAAGACTCATGGTCATGTCTGTGGTGACCGAAAAACCAAAAATTCCATCTTTAAGTCCAACTCCTCACCACTAGTCACTTAAATACTCGTGGTTATGCTGATGGGTCACTGGATTACTCGTCTTGTGACCTGGTGCAGAAAATCCTGTTTTCTCCATTTCAACTTCCGAGTCTGATCTTAGGGCTTTCGGGGTATAATAGTTGTCCTGAACACGAGTCGTGGCTTCTCTCGTGGTCAACCCCCAGACCACAAATCCCAGCCAACTTTCCCTCCACCCCATGAGTCCCTTAATGACTCGTGGAATACTTCACGAGTCACTAGATCACTCATCCTGTGACCTGGTGCAAAAAATTATGTTTTCTCCCTTTGAACCCCTAGGTCTGATCTTAGGGGTTTTCAGGGTATTACAAGTGATTTGGGTTGTTTGAGCCATGAGTAATAGAATGAACCTAAAGCCAGAAATATGAAGATAGAAGTATGGAAGCCAAAAGTTGAGATAGTGATTGATGGAATTATGCAACCAAAGTCATGTATCTATAAGTTAAGTAATGGGAGGGTAAGTCCCTTAGTGTTGACCGAAGAGTAATAAGTTTTGTGTAGATTCCATGGTAGTATTTAGAGGAAGAGTTATTGGTAAATATGACTTAGAACATATTTGAACTGGAGTAGAAGATCATAAGGGCATGTCAGTGTATTCAAAAGAGATTAAATATAGGTGATTGGAGGCTAAGTCAATAGTTTAAGTAGATCCTTGAATGTTAAAAAGAAACATGTGCACCAAGGTGAAATGTAGTTACACTAGATTCTAAGCTCCTAAAGTGCTATGTGTGCATAGTTTAGTATTCTTGAGTTGAGAAGTGTGAAGAATAGTAGGCATGTACTCTATGGTTTCCTAAAGAGCCAAGGCTAGAGAATTTTAAGTAAGGTAGATGATTTTGAGCTTCTTAGTATAAGACTTATCTTTTTATTAGGTGGATAGAGGATTGGATATATGAATTTGGTACGATAGAAAGAGTATGAATCCTACAATGATAGCCTCAAAAGGAAAAGGAAATTTAGGAGCTACCTAAGGAAGAATTCCTAGCATAAATTTTAGTACCTAGAAATGTACTCGTTGAGAGAGAGTTTAGCATCTATATGTATAGTAATAGCCTGACCCGCAAGAGTTATTTGATTGTAGAACAGTCTAGAGAAGAGGTCCAAAGACTTAGAATGTTGACTATAGAGCTAAGGGGAGATAATAAGTTGAAGAACCAAGTCAAGTCTTGATATTCCAATTATCAAAAGTTCCTAGAGCAGTAACTATGTGATGTAAATCCATTCTTACTCAGTTGTATTCCTTGCACTTAAATCAACATGATACTCTACTCATTTTGTATGTATTCATGCCATGAACACATCTAAGGTCCAAGTACTCTATGCATACCCATGCCCATACTCAGATTTCTAAAACAAGAAGCAACCTCTTCAAATCGCGATCCCAATCTTACTCCATGATTTCATAAAATCCAAGTTTATGTTATGAGACTCATTATATATATAAACTCACTTCTCACAATATGCTCAGTTCTATGAACACAATCCTCAAGATATGCCTTAATGGTTAATAAATTCATGCTACATCATGTATATGCTCATATAGATTTCTTGAATGATTTATGCTTTTGATTTCCTTACTCTAATCCTTGCATACATTCACCCATAATGTTAATAGTGATTATAACATGTATGCTTAGAATAACCCTTCTATTTATGCATTTTATTGCCAGTTTGTGAAGTACTCGTGCCCATTGCACTTGATTCCTCAGACCTCACCTCAAGTGAAAAAGTCATGCTAAGTGTAAGCCGTGATTGAGTTATATTCCTTGTATTCCTAATACTCATATTCTATTCTTTTAGTGATCCTCCTCTTGACGCAATAGATAGTAGTAAAAGAATCTAGGTAAGGGAACGATGGGAGAATGTAGATACTTCTTTGATGACAATTGTGGTGTATTAGTTCCATCTTAGATTATAAGTGTGGATGAAATGCGATGTAAGGATTGGTCATATGTAGTAGTTAGAATAGATTTTTGGTGTGTCCCTTTATAGATGTCATGAAGTTGCAGTTATTAGATATGTTAGGGAAGATGGGAGAATTCATAGTTGATGTAAGCTATAGAGAAGCCATAAAATTATTATAGTGATAGGCTTGAATGTTGTGATGGTATACATGTGGACCATTGCATTGTGTGACTAGTGACTCCTTGATTATATCTCGACATTGGATGATTTTCATGATAAGAAGAAGAAGTAGAATTCTTGGGGGATAACTTGAGATGCAAGAGATTTAGTCTATTTAAGCTTGAACGTGGTGGGAGCCTACTATTTGACTCATACTTTAGTATCAATATGAGCACATGTGAGAATTATAAGTTGTATCATGGCATTCAGAGAGTTGGTGTAGTTAAAAAGTTATTTCTAATCTTAAGGGTTGTTAATAGTGTCACTTAAGGAAAATTAAGTCTTATTCTTACTCCATCTTTAAGAGGCCAATAGGGCTAAAGCCATGTTCCCATGCAATTCTTCAGGTCTATGCACGTCAATGTTCGGTGATACTCATGAAGTGTTTCAAGTTTGCTGATAACCATTTAGATATTGAGTTATTCATTCTAATGAAGGAAACTATACCAAAACATTTATAAAGTTTAGGGTTGGAACCTATCTATGTCCATGACCTTCATTCGAGGACGCATGATCCCAAGGGGGAGATATTATAACACCATGGACTTTTGGGCTAAGTTTGAAACCGTTCTAGGTATATGGATAGACCCAAACCCAATGATTTTTTATTGAAACTAGGTGTAAATATTAATTATTAAGTGTGATAAGTTCATTGGATATGAATTAAGGTCATAAGGAACCTCTAGCACAAAGTTGAGTTGAGAGCCTTCTTACTGATTGAGTTTTAGTATAAGTTCTTACAAGGGTCAACTTCAAATAATCATAACCTCCAATTTATGAAGTATTTGGGTGATTCAACCATCAAATTTAATCCCTTTGAGTCTTCTTTCTAATTCATCTGACCTTGCATCAATCAGAGTTCAGATTAAATTGTTATAAGCATTTTAGTGAAGCACTATCAAGTCACACATCGTCACTGGACGGGTCAAATTCGCAGACAAGATTCCAGGATTATTTTGGTAATTTCCTTTTTTTAAGAACCTAATTCAAAAAATTTTGGGATTCCTATAGTTTAATTAGTCTAAACTCTTACTCCTATTCATTCCAACTTGAATTCAAGATCATTAGCTCTCAAGTTCATCAAGCAAGCTAGGAGGTCATCTTATCTAACTTAGGGTTTTTTCAAAGTTGAGTCTACGTTCTTCATTTCAGGTATATAATGCTAACCTAAGTAAGGATCTTATTCATCCTTATGCCCTACATCTATGCAAGAATTCATTGAGATTAAAGTTAGGGTTTTACCCAATTCTTGAATTGTCTTCTTCTCTCTCTACATATATTGAATTGTCATTGTTTAATTCTTTAGATTTAGTTGTTTATTGATATCTCTTGATTGTAATCCTACTTCATTGATTGTTTAACATACTCTCTTGATTCTTGATTCTTGATTCTTGATTCTTGATTCTTAATTCTTAATTCTTGATTCTTGATTCCTAATTCCTTATTCTTAATTCTTAATTCTTGATTTTTGAGGCTGGTTCATGTCTTTTATCCCATGAACCCAATTGCATAAAAGTCATGATTTTATAAGCATTGTGATTTGAGTTTAATCGCATTATTTTCATAAAGCAAGCAAATTTTTAAAAGAGTTTCATGAAGATATTTGAGAAAGAAAGTATGATTTTGAGCATGATTTTCAAAGATAAAGTAATGTCTTATTTTGAAAATCCAGAGTTTTGAAACATAGGAGCTTCCAAGTTTCAAAGAGATTTTTCAGCCAAGGCTCAATAGATATTTTAAAAAATCTATTATATATATAGCTAAAGTTCTTTAAAAGATATTTTTCAGTTGACTCAGATAGACATATTTATATGAGCATATGTTTTGGGAGAATTACCTAGCACCGAGTTGGGTGAATAGGTTGAGACACCCCTAAGCCCCAGAACTATGTAGCCAGTATAGGAGAGGATCAAATCATGGTTTGGTGACTCCTTAGATAAGTCCCTGATAAGGACTTCAATTATTGATCCAATAGTTCAGTTTTGTCCTCGGCCCTTGCAAGGCTTTGGATAGCCCTCCTCCACATGGGCCAGACTTGGCATCATCATGATAGTTATCGGTTATAAGAAACTCCCCAAGTTAAATTTATGCATTTATTTATGTATTTTTAGAGATTGTTTTGATGCACAATTTTATTGCGTAACTATTTTATACATCTTCTATACTTGTGTATCATGTACCATTTAGAGCTTCAACGGTTATTTCTTTTATTTTAGATATTCTTGCTTAACTATTATTTCACTCAGCCATATTACATACCGTACATTCCACATGTTGACGCCATTTGGCACTGCATCATATTATGATGTAGATTCAGGTAGACAGGATCAGCAGCGGACATTTTATTAGAATCTCACTTCATTCAATCAGTTCCAGTTGTCATCGAGTTCTCTGATGTGTTTCCTGAAGATCTTCCTGGAGTTCCTCCTGAGTGGGAAATAGACTTTGGCATAGACCTTCTCCCAGACAATCAACCTATCTCCATCCCTCCTTACATAATGGCTCTAGTTGATCTTAAGGAGTTGAAAGAGCAACTAAAAGACCTACTTGATAAGGGTTTCATCAAGCCCCACATCTCTCCATGGGGTGCTCTAGTATTATTCCTGTGTAAGAAAGAAAGTATCCTCAGAATGTGTATCGACTAACATCAGTTGAATAAGGTCACAGTCAAGAATAGGTACCCCCTGCCCAGGATTGACAACTTGTTCGATCAGCTTTAGGGAGCCAGTTGTTTGATCTCAGTTCGGGGTACCATCAGCTCAGATTAAGAGAGTGTGGCATACCGAAAATAGTTTTCAAAACTAGGTATGGCCACTACAAATTTGTGGTTATATCCTTTAGCTTGACTAATTCCCCCGCAACTTTCATGGACCTGATGAACAGGGTTTTAAGGCTATATCTAGACATGCTCGTCATTGTATTTATTGACCACATTCTGGTATACTCCAGAAGCGAAGAGGAACATGCTAACCATCTGAGGATAGTGCTAAAGACACTCAGAGACCACCAGTTGTTCGCAAAGTTCAGCAAATGCGAAGTATGATTAAAGTTTGACTTTCCTTGGTCACGTGATCTTAGGTGAGGGTATTCAAGTAGGTCCTCAAAAGATAGCAGCGGTGAAATACTGGCCAAGACCTACTTTCCCAACTAAAATTAGAAGCTTGTTGGGTCTAGCCGGTTATTACCAACATTTTGTGGAAGGTTTCTCCTCTATTGCATCCCCTCTGACTAGGTTGACTCAGAAAAAGGTGAAATTCCAATGGTTAGATGCATGTGAGAAGAGTTTCCAGGAGTTAAAGACTCGACTCACTACCGCTCCAGTGTTAACCTTGCTGGAAGGAACAGATGGGTTTGTAGTGTATTGTGATGCTTCTAGAGTTGGACTTCATTGCGTTCTGATGCAGCGGGGTAAGGTGATAGCTTACGCCTCCAGATAGCCCAAGGATCATGAGAAGAACTATCTGACTCATGACCTAAAGTTGGCAACGGTGGTGTTTGTGTTGAAAATATGAAGGCACTACCTTTAAGGGGCTCATGTGGATGTTTTCGCCGATCACAAGAGCTTTCAGTATATGTTCATTCAGAAATATCTAAATCTTCGTAATAGAAGATAGTTGGAGCTACTAAAGGACTATGACATGAGTGTGCTGTACCACCTAGGAAAAGCCAATATGGTGGTTGATGCCTTAAGAAGAATGTCTTTGGAGAGCGTGGCTCATGTTGAAGGGAGCAAAAAGGAATTGGCAAAGGATATCCAGGTTAGCTTGGTTGGGAGTGTAGTTTGTTGATATAGCTAACGGTGGAGTAGTGGTGCAGAGTGGATCAAATTCCTCTTTGGTAGTTGAAGTTAAGTCAAGGAAGGATGAAGATCCCATATTGCTTAAGCTGAAAGAGGCGGTTCTTAGAAAAGAAGTGGAGACTTTCTCCCAAGGGGGAGATGGTGTACTCCGTCACCGGGGTAGACTGTGTGTCCCAGATGTAGGTGACCTGAGATAGAAGACACTGGCTGAAGCCCACAGTTCGAGATATTC
>JACEIK010010158.1:19343-36826 GCA_018107945.1 Datura stramonium
CATTGTGCATATGAGTTAGAACTACCTCTAGAGTTAGCATCGGTGCACCCGGTCTTCTATGTGTCACTATTGAAGAAATGCATCGGTGATCCAACTTCAGTTGTGCCACTAGATAGCGTCGGAATAAAAGATAGTATCTCTTATGAAGACGTCCCAGTTCAGATCCTTGACCATCAGGTTCGTAAGCTAAGAAACAAGGAAGTCGCTTCAGTGAACGTTTTGTGGAGTAACTAGCTAGTTATGGGAGCTACATTGGAAGTAGAAGCAGACATGATGGCCAGATATCCTCACTAATTCCCCTCCAGATCAGTTCCAACATCAGGTATTAAATCCCTCCTCAGTACTCTGTTCAGTTCCATACTCATCAACTCTATTTAGATTTTCAGTGTGCATTCTAGTTGCATTATCTCTTTTAGCATGGTTATGTCAGTTCGAAGCCAGTTACTCCTTCAGAAATCAGCTCATAGTCTCAGTCTAGGAATTACAACTCTTTTCCTAATTTTCCAGTAGCTTTAGTCTTCATTCTAAGACGAATGATTCCAAGGGGAGATATTGTAACACCCCAAAACTTTCTTAGACCATACTTAGACCTTGCAATAAAAATCAAGAAGAAAACCATAAAAATTCCTCAGAACGATTGAGAAACGAGTCGTGGTCAGGTCCAACGACTCGTTGTGTTAGTTGTGGTCAACTCTACCTAATCAGTTGAGAACCCACGGGACAAGCAACGTCCTGTTGTGAGAAACAATGAGTCATCCAGTTGGTCATTGGTTCCCCAGCTTAGAATACCTTCTCTAGGACCCCACGACTCAATCAACGAGTCATCTTCATAAACAACGACCCGTTGTGGGAGTCACTGGGTGAAAACCCCAGAAACCTATTCTAGTGACGATGAGTGGAAACAACGACCCATTGTTTCCCACAACGAGTCTCATCACCACCCTTGTTGTCAACTTTGAGAATTTTTAGAAATTTTACAATGAAAGTAACAACTGGACATAATGACCTGTTTGGTCAACCAACGAGTCATTGTGTCACCCGTCGTCAAGCCCTCTAGGTTTTCTTGTATAGTGACCACAGGAGGAACAAACGACCCGTTGGTTCATCCCACAAGTCATAGTGTCCCCCATTGCCAAATATAGTGATACCATCCCCCAGGCAGTAGGACCAATGAGAGGTTCCAACGAGTCGTGGTCTCAACCAATGACTCATTGAGTGACTTGTTGGTTCCCTGTCGGCCAGTTTCCATATATTTATTCCATAGATAGTTTTGTAATTTACCACCTATTTAGTCCCTAAACTACGTCATTTTAAGTATAATTTTATAGATATTAGAGGGATTGAACGGTTTTCCCCGTCATTCCCCATGTAAACTCTTAGAATATATATCGTAGAAACTCAGACTCTTCCTCTTAAGCAAGAACTATGGTTCCTCATCAGTTGTATAAATTCAATCTTTCTTCTTTAGGAATTTCTTATCCAGGTATGTGGGAATTCAACAAGGGAATAGTTCTACCCTTGTGTCCCCAAAATCTTCTCTATTTTCACTATCGATTCAGCCCTGTGGATGCGAAATGTAGAAAATTGTCAGACTAATTTCTTTGACATTTCAAGTGGAGTATTTCTCATGATTTTTAACTGCTTTATTATTCCGTATTTCTAGAAATTTATGAGAATTGTATCTTGTGGAATGATTTAGCCCTAGTTCTTAGTTCATTAGAATTTAGAATCTTGTGTGTTGGACTAGTTTCCCTATAGCTTGATTCTATCAATTTTGAGATCCCCATATGGTTAGTGTATGTGGAAAGTTTAGTCAAATATATACATGTCTAGTCTCAATCAGATTATTACACTCAGTGTTGTCCAGAAATGTTAGTTGATGAGTTTGGCTACAGTTAATACTTGAGGTGTCAGTGGTGCCTCCCAGTTATCAGTATTAGACTTAGTTATTAGATTTTAGTGGTTCTTTAGGTGGTCATGACACTTATAGACAAGCATATCTTACTAGCCTTAGGACCCCAACTTCATATTACAGTTTGTTCTTTAGACAATTACGACGCTTCCAGATAAGCAGCTCTGACCAGTTTTAGAACACCAGTTACAAAACTCGATCCGATAAGACTCTCAGGGTACTTCCAGATAGGTATTCCTGACTTAGTCTTGGGCCCCAGTTTTGAGCTACCAGCTTAGTAGTCAGTCTAGGACCATCCAGTAGGAGTAGGACTTAGCACCGAGCAGACCGGGTTTCCAGTGCACCCAGGTTCCCATAGCTACATAGCCGTTGTAGGTTATTTTTATTGGCCTTATGGCCCCACACTTATGATCACCCAGTTCATGCCTTTATACCCTAGCAAGGTATATTGGGTCCTACCAATGTGGTGTATACATTAGACTCCACATCTAGCTCACACGGTTATATGTTGGTTATAGACTCTCCCACTAGTTAGTTTAGTTCAGTCTAAAATTAGCTCAGTTCAGAACAGTTTCATATTACTCAGTTCAGATCAGTTCAGTACAGTATTTTGGATCTGTATCTCAGATTTAGGGCATGTCTTTGAGCATCAGACAGGATCATTTTAACCATCTCAGTATATTGCAGTTTATTCAGTTTCAGCATTTCAGTTGGTCACTACATGTCTTTACAGTTCAGTTATTTCTATTCTCTATGTTTTGTTTCTCCTACTTACTTAGTACATTCAAAGTACTGACGCATATTTCTATGTTGTATCATTTTGTCATCTGGCTGCAGGTTCTCAGTCTCAGCACCGTTAGCATATCTTGTCCAAGAGTTCTCAGCTGCACCAGTGGTAAGTCCTCATCTTTCAAGGATGATGATTATTTCTCTTCAGTTATATTTCTTTCAGTTAGACTTAGAGTTAGTTGGGGGCTTGTCCCAGCAACTCATCAGATAGATGGATTTTAGACACAAACATAGATTCATATTTTCAGTTTTGTTTCAATTGTATTAAAAATTTATGATTTAGTTCTTCTTCATAAATTATTATTATTATTATTAAAGCTTCCTCTATGATTTTACTCAGATTACTAGTGTTATGATAGAACATGGGTTGACTTGGGGTTACTTGTGACTCCAACTACTGTGTATCGTCTAGGGTATAAACATGGGACATGACATGTATGCTTTGTGCATGAGAACTATGATGTAGGTAGACATAAAACAAGTATAAATGTATTAATAGTTTTACATGTCTGTATGTGTATATCTAATTACCTACACACGCCATTTAATTATAATGTGGAATTACGAAAATCGAACGATAACTAATGTCTCGCATGAATTGAGAACTAATGAATATGCTTGAATGGTCTTCAGACAGTAATATGATATAAAGTATGGGTTTTTAACTATGTTGCTTAAATAAACTCTAAATTAATTAAATTATGAATATTGTTCATGAACTTAAAGTGCAATTGTGATAATCGATGTGTGCTTGTGAATCTATCCTACGTGATGATTGATAGAGAGCATGATGAAACATTTTGATGAATGGTGGGTGATACATCTTTACTCTTAGATGAGAGGCTCGTGTCCAAGGTAAGCATTTGAATGAGTGGTTGAGTGTGATTAAGTAACTTTATAAATACTTGAATATGAGTGGCGTGTGTTTGAGGTGAGTATCTGGGCGAGCGATTGTGATATAAGCGGCTCGTGGCTGAGGTAAGCATCTTGACAAGAAGATGAGTAGAAGCGGGTTCCACGCTGGTATAGTACATGGATTTTTAGAGTCCCCTGTAGGTCATAACTAGAAGGGCAGAAATAAGAATCTCTGGCATATTTTTACAAATATACAAATGTGTGACAAATATACATATATACTGATATGATATATGATATAACTACATGATATGAGAGATACAGACGTGATATGAGATTGTAACAGCCTAGGTCACCACTTGTAGAAATTATCCGCTTTAGATCCTTCACCCCTAACGGTTTTAAAATGCGTCTACAAGAAAAAGGTATCCAAGCACTTGTAAAGCAGTCTTCGTTCTCCTCTCGAATTGATGTGGAATTTACCTAAACTAATGTGGGATTCTCCTAAGTCAAGCCTTACACTCGCAAGTTTTTCATGCCCCGAGTCTATACCCTGGATGAGACACAGTACTTGGAGTCACAAGTCACCCCAAGTCAACCCATAGTCTATCATAACACTGGTATTCTGAGTAATTACATAGAGGAAGCTTTGAAATAATAAAATAAAACATTTTATAAAAAAGAACTAAATCATAAATTTTATACAACTGGAAGCAAAACTGAGAATAGTAAAACTCTATCTGTGTTCTAAAGCCATCTATCTAATGAGTTGCTGGTACAAGCCCCCAACTAACTCCAAATCTAACTGAAAGAAAATAAAATTGAAAGTAAATAATCCTCGTCCCTAAAAATGAGGACTCACCAATGATGCAGTTGAGAACTCTTGAAGGCGATCTGCTAACGGGGCTGAGACTGAGATCCTGTAGCTGTATCATAGAACGATACAACATAAAAAGGTATGTGTCAGTACTTTGAATGTACTGAATAAGTGAGATAAACCATACACAAGGAATAAGATAACTAAACTGGAAAAACATGCAGTGACTAATTGAAAATACTAAAACTGAATAAATGTTATATACTGAGATAGTCAAAATGACCCTGTCTTTTGGTCAAAGACATGCCCTAAACCTGAGATACTAATCTGAAATATTTTACTGAACTGATCTAAACTGACTAATCTAAAACTGAACTGAGATGACTAGTGGGAGAGTCTATAATCGACATATAACCACGTGAGTTAGATGTGGAGTTCGATGTATATACCCCATCGGTAGGACCCAATATACCTTGCCAAGGGTATAAAGGCATGACTGAGTGATCAAAGGTATAGGGCCATGAGGCAAATAAAACATATCCTACAGTGGCAATGAAGTTCTGGGAACTTGGATGCGCTGGAACCCCGGTCTGCTCGGTGCTAAGTCCTACTCCCACTGGATAGTCCTAGACTGACTACTAAGTTGTTAGCTCGAAACTGAGGCCCAAGACTAAGTTAGGAATACCTATCTGGAAGCACCTTGAGAGTCTTATCGCACCGGATTATGTAACTGGGTTCTAAGACTAGTTAGAGTTTCTTATCTGGAATCGCCTTAACCCTCTAAAGAACAAAATGTAACCTGAAGTTGGGGTCCTAACGCTGGTCAGAGCTGCTTATCTGAAAGTTTCATGACCACCTAAAGAAACACTAAAATCTGATATTGAGTCTAATACTCATAACTGGGAAGTTCATGGACACCTCAAGGATTAACTATAGTCAAACTGATCAGCTGACATTTTTCTAGACAACACTGAAGTTGCTAAAAATCTAACTGAGACTAGACTGACATGATTCTGACGAAGATTTTAAAATAAATTAAATATATGTGCATCCCAAAAATGATAGAACCATGTTATAGTAAAAACTAGTTCAACCCATAAGTTTCTATTTCCACTGAGTTGTGCCTAGGATTAAATTAGGCTACTAGATGCAATCTTTCACAATTTCGAGAAATAGGGAATAAATAAGAAATCTAAAATCATGAGAAATATTCCCTTTGAATCCACAAAGAAATCTGTCTGAAAACTTTTCACATTTCGAAACTACAGGGCTATAATTGATAAAGAAGATAGAGGAGATTTATTTTTGGGACACAAGGGAAGAACTATTCCCTTGTTTAATTCCCACATACCTGGTGATGGAAATCCCTAAGAGAATCCCTTGAAAATCTTAGGAGGATTCGATTGCCCTAGCTTCTGCTCTGAGTCTTTCTGAGGAGATTTTACGTTCTAAATTTTGAAGGGATGCGTGAAATGAAATAAACCGTCGGTTACCCCCTCTAAAACCCCTAACTAAAACCCAAAATGATTTAGAGTATAGAAAGTTAGGAAATTATGTAAAACTCCCTAGGAAAATCGCAGGAAAAAGGACCTTGCCAGTCCCCATGAGGCACTCCACGAGTTGTGAGGTGGGGGACGACTCGTGGTGCCCAGTCGTGATGAGCACTAGAAAATTTCTACGAATTCCCAACCTGGCAATGACTGACTTCACGAGTCGGCAGGAGACTTAATGACTCGTGAAGTCTCCCGTTGCCACTAAACCAGAATTCCTCTTTAGGGGTCACCACGGGCTACTTAACGACTCATTACCGATGACCACAACTCATGGTCACCTCCCTAGTCCTCACTGCCAAAAAAGGACCTGGGGTCACCACGGGTAGCACCATTATTCGTGGTGCCCCAAACAAGTCGTGATGAGGTCCCATTAAGGGTAGTGCCCTAATTTTTCCAACCTTTAGTCAACCCTTTTCCAACAATTGGCTTCCTGAAGCTGATCGAACAAGTCATCAATCTTGGGTAGGGGATATCTGTTCTTGACTATGACCTTATTCAACTAATGGTAATCGATGCACATTTTGAGGGTATTGTCTTTCTTTCGCACAAATAGTACCGAAGCACCCCAGTGAGAGATGCTAGGTTTGATAAAACCTTTATCAAGAAGGTCTTTTAGCTTCTCCTTCAACTCTTTAAGCTCAACCGGAGCCATTCTGTAAGGAGGTATGAAGATGAGCTGAGTATCTCGGAGAAGGTCTATACTGAAGTCTGTTTCCCACTCAGGAGGGACTCCGGAAAGATCTTCAGGAAACATGTCAGGGAACTCGCTGACAACTGGGACTGACTGGATAGTTGGGGTCTCAGAGCTTGAATCTTTGACCCGAACTAGATGATAAATACACCCTTTGGAAATAAGTTTTCTGGCCTTAAGGTTGGAAATCAACCGACCCTTAGGAGCTGACCTACTGCCCGTCCACTCTAAAGTTGGCTTATTAGGTAACTGAAACCTGACGACCCTAGTTTTGCAGTCGACTGAGGCATAACCTGAGTGTAACCAATCCGTGCTAAGAATGAGATCAAAGTCAACCATGTCTAACTCTACAAGATTAGTTGGAATGAACTTATTGAAGATAGAGACTGGGCACTTTCTATACACCCGGCTGGCTCTAACTGACTCGCCAATTGGGGTGGAGACTGAGAATGGTTCAAAGGGGACCTCTGGACTGATATCAAACTGGACTGTTAAATAGGGAATCACAAACAAAAGGGTGGATCCTGGATCTAGTAGGGAATATATGTCTTGATGAAAAAGGCGTAACATACCCGTGACCACGTCAGGTGAGCTTTCTTGATCTTGATGAGAGGACAAAGCATAAAAACAATTTTTGCATTGGCCTCCATCCATACCTGAAGTGTTGGCCTACTGAGATGGTCGACCTGCTAGAGCTGCTGAAGCAGTGGATTGTGATATCCGTCGTCCTGCTGACGGGCATTCTTTAAGCCGATGACCAATTTGTCCACAACCAAAACAACCCTCTCGACCCTGAGGCATTCTCCTGGATGGTTCTTGCCACACTTAGGTCAAGCTGGGTAGTTGTAGTAGCTGCTAGCACTATGACTCTGTGATTGTGAGTCAGATGCTCCACCCCTCCGATCCTTATGGGATCGGAATGTAACGGCACTATCTGAAGTGGGTGTTGGGTGTTGGAGCCCTCTGCTACTGCTTCTGCTGTGGACGGCTACTATTGCCTGATCTCTGATAGCCATAATCTGACTGGCCGGTTCTTGCGCGCTTTTTCTCCCGCTCCAAATCTTTTAATTTTTCTACCTCAATTTGCTGAGCATGGACTGTGAGGCTAGAGAGATCAATGTCCTTAATAAGCATTGTAGTCTTGCACTCCTTCAGGACCAAGTTCGACACTCCATTAACAAATTTCAGCATACGAGCCCTTGGCTCAGCTACCATCTCTAGAGCATATTTAGACAACTCTATGAACTCAAATGCATACTCTTCCACCATTTGATTTCCTTGTTTCAGATTCATTAATTCCACCACTTTATCCTCCCTGAGCTCCCGAGGAAAGAATCTGTCTATGAAGGCTGTAGTGAACTCCTCCCATTCCACTGGTCCTGCTCCCTCTGGTCTCCCCTCCTTCCACTAATCGTACCAGATCTTGGCTACCCCTTTCAGCTGGTAGGCATCCAAGTCGACACTTTCTGAGGAACTGACACCCATAATTTGGGTGGTCTTTCTAATCTCATCCACAAACTCCTGTGGGTCCTCTTCCACCTTAGATCCATGGAAAACTTGAGGGTTCATCCGAATTAAGTCTCGAATTTGGGAAGTTTTTATGGACCCATTATTGTTGATCGGAACCACCTGCTGGTTCACCTGATTAGTAATTGTATGTGCGAGCAGCATGATAGCCTCCCTGGACTCTACGGTGTACACTGAGTCGTCCTTAGGGGTTGCTGATAACGTCCAAAATATATCCTTAATGCAAAGAATATACACGGCTGAAGTATCAAAATAAGTAACCCGACGAATGACGGGGTCGAATCCCACGAGAACTATGGAATGATAGTTACAAGTGTTGATTGAGAAATTGACGTTAGCTTGCATCACGTGGATTTAATATAAAAACAAATAAAATTGGGGGGTTGAAATTTGCAGAGAATTGTATTGGGTGGTTAGTGAAATGGAACAGCAAGATCAGCTAAGTTATCAACAAGGATGTGAAAGACTATAGGTGCGGTGTAGATGAGATACTAACTAGATCGGGACGTACCATGTCATCTCACGAGTTCAAAGAGTGTAAATAATCTTGTGAGGTGGGTAATTACAGCTATTCAGCCTTCTAATTACCTCTTACCATAGTTTTGTCAAACCTTTAGTCACAATTTAGCTCAACCCGATTTGATTTGGATTAGCAACTGCACTAATTTCTAGCTATTAGCTGCTAATATGGAATGAGAATATAATTTCAGCTATTTCTAGCCTAATTTCACAATCTCTTCTAAATGCCCACTATTAAATTTTCTTCCAATACTTAATTATTATTTTACAAGCAACAATCAAGCAAGAATAAATAGACCTGTATCATAACCAATGGACCTTTCTTTATAGATTGAAGAGAATCTAATAGATTTACATTTATTTGAACAATATGAAGATGACTATAGCAATACCCAATCCAATTAAGCATTCATCATCACACACCTCTAGTTAATAATTTTAGCTACTCATGGTTAAGAAATTCAAAAACACATTCATCAATAGCATCAGTGAATTTAATAGCAAGAATAGAAAAATCAACTTTCACAAGATATTCTCCAACAATAGCTGAAACTTACTAGTGCAAAGAAGAAATAGAGCAGAGTACTTTCTACAATTTTCAATCAGAATCCCCCTATTTCAGCTAAGAGAATGTTCTTCGGCTAAAAAGGGAAACAATGACGTGATTTAAGCTTTGTTCTCTCTCTATATCTCTATTTCTATCTCTCCTTGTTTTTCTCTCTGTACAAACTACTTTTTCTTCTATTTATATCCTGAAAAGTAGGGCACTTTTTATCTCTTTTTCAGTGTTGGACGATTATACCCCCATGAGCATCATTCTGGAATCAGCAGAGACACCGACGGTTCAACGGTTCTAATTCGTGAATCGCTGGGTATCTTTTATGAATCCTCACCCAATTCCAGTGAACATCGACAGTTCACCCGGCGTTTCGCTGATGCCAATCCGTGAACCACCGGGTCCTCAAGAAATTTTCTTGGAATTTTGGGGTATCATTCGTCAACTAAACCGGAGACTCATCGCTGGCAAGTCAGGAACTGCTAGTGGCATTAATCCTTAGGGGCAATGATGTTCGGCCCTTGGCCGTTTTCATCTGTGACTCACCGATTTACTATAACTCTCTTCTTTTTGCTCCATTTTTTCTCTTTTATTCACATTTAGTCATCTTCTCACAACAAAAGATAAAAGGGCTTAAAATTCAAATAATCAACTCGAGAATTAAACAAAAACTCAAGTTTTAGAGCCTAATGAGTTGGTAAATTACCAACTCATCAAGCCCCCAAACTTAAACCATTAAATGTCCTCAAGCAATGCAATACTCATTTATTGAGAAATATTCCCCCTCTAATCACAATTATACCTCACCAATCACCTGCACTAATACAACCCAAAAACACTCACCACGCTCACCGAAAAAGAAAAGAAAATACTCCAAAAGACCCAAACAATGAAGATCTTTCAAATAGAAAACCACTTTCCACCAAACAAAGCTTATGAAAGGAATCATTTAGCAAAACAAGGCCATTGCTCAACCAAGAAACACACATAGCATCTCAAGTTATAATTAGTGCAAATTCAAAGCTTTCCTTAGAGTTTACATTCCTTGTGCCTATTTCCACATTAACTCTGAATGCTCTTGCTTCCCCAGAAAGGAATGATGCCACTTACCAAAATAGAATCCCTATTCTTTTGGTCATGTGATCATTTGAATGCACACAAGGGATTGTTTGGAAGAGACACTCACACTCACTCTCCCAAAAGAAATCTTCACGCATACACTTGACCCATATGCTTGCCCTTCATGTAATTCGCCACTAATGATAGTAGCTACACCTAGAATCATTTAGGGCTTGTAGGTTATGATGTAGGCTCGGGGTAAGGGTAGGATGAAAATTTGGTATAGTGACTAGATCCTCCATAATACTTTTTGTGGGCATCTCCTACATAAATTCCATTCACTTCACCTTGCTTCCCTTCTTTTCTTTTTGATGAATTTCATTTCTTTAACGATCCCCCTTATAACCCCTTTGGATTTCACAACTAACCTTATCACCTCAAGAGGAAGCACCGATTCACACAAATTGTATTTCTCTTTTTGATTTATCCTTTGGTGAATTTTGACACAAGGCGGTGTTCCCCTGTCACTATAGTTCTTATCTTCCCCTTTTGTTTTGCACACCCCCAAACTTAGGCTTTTGCCTCATTTCTCAAAAAAAAAATTATCACTCCCTCTTTCTTAGAATTTAAGCCTCATTTCATCACTTATCTTGTCACTAGCATTTAGGGAGAATGGGGGCCAAAAAGAGGTATTAAGAACAGTCTTCAGGCTTGTAATGTGGTTGCCAAATAAAGGTTCTCAAGCTCAACATTGGCTAGCAAGGATCAATGTTCATAGAGGGCATATGGGTGAAGTTACTAGACAAATGAAAGCCTAAACTCATGTTTTTGGCGCAACTACATCTAGGATTTCACCTTAAATCACATTTGGGGCAAGTTCTAGAGAAGATATAATGCATGAGATTCATCAAAAATTCCTCACTACACAATATATCACCCTTCAAGGGTCTACAAGAGTCATTCTAAACACAAGATACCACATTAGCACATCAAAGCAGGCAAATATCATAAGTCAAGAAAAGAATTTACAATGTATGGAAAAGAATGCTATGCTACGGTGTCAACACTTGCTCATTATCTTCATTTTCATGCCCTTGTTTTAATATTCCATTTCAACAAAAAAAAATTTGTTGGTGCCTCTCAAAACAACTTCACAAAATACTCAAAGAAGCATGGCATTTTTCCTTAAGAATGTCTCCACTCAATCCATCATTGGGAAATGCCAACCCGGTTCGACAACAAAAATAAACAAAAATAAAAGAATGCTCCTTGGGAAAGAACCGTGATAAAAAAAAACCGCCAGAGTTTTAATTTCTACACTACTATTCACAATAGTGAAAAAGGAACAAGACTTTGGGGTCATTTCATTCAAGATTTTACAATTTAAAACCAAGATCCCATTTGGTAACTAATCATTAACCATCAAGAGCATTTTCAACACCCCAAAAATTTCAACATCCAAAGAGCAAAAAGCATCCCACCCCAAAACTTAAAATAGACATTGCCCTCAATGTATACAATGAAAAGATAAGAAAGTGAAAGAGGCTTCCTTATTGAGTTAATGGTTGGGTTTCGGCTTCTAAGTATAGGTGGCAGCATCAAACTGCCATGAAGTTGTCTCTTCAGTCATAGTTTGCTGTGGATCTGGTGGGAGTGATAGAGGTTGACCGGGGCCTTGCACCACCCAATTGTCTAGAAAAGTGTCAAGCTCATGGTAAGATATCGTTTCCACTCCACCTGATGTCCACGAAGGATCGACATCATACACCGAGTGCATTGGAGGTGGAGGATGGCGGCTATGATGGGGTTCCTCGTCGGACACTATTACTGGCTCACTTTCATAACCTACCCACCAATCATCTGACGGGCTTCTGGGTGCTTCGGGCACCGCCTATGGTTCACAAGGATTTGGTTGGCTAGTAGATGGAGGTGCAGCAAGAGAACCCACCTCTTGTTACAAAGTACCCACTTCACTTTCAAGGACATCAACTATAGAGCATAGGCTAGACAATTTATCTTTAGTAGGATTCAAGGCTTTCTTGATGGCGCTCTATATCATGGAGGGAAGAGCTTTGGCTAACCGCACTAGCTGGTTCTCATGCATTTTGGCCCTTTGTGCAATTTTGAGCAAATTAGGAGGTGGAGAATTGTGGGGCTCGGCTTTATGGAGTGGGGCAGTTGCTGTGTGAGTAGATGCCGAAAGTGATGGTGGAGTCATGTTCCCTGTATACTTTGCCCGCTTCATAGCTGGTGCCTCTTTGTCGATTTTGGTGGCCAATGTAATCACACTGTTGGCCTGCACCATCCTATCCAATGGTTGGAACAAAGGACAAGTTGCCCGCATATATAACATACACACCAGGTTAGGGAATGGCAATACGGTGGCTTGTTGCTTAGCCTTTCTTTTGAATTGATCAGCAATAATCTCCCCCACATTGATGTGTACATGATCCATTATGCAAGCAAGGAGAATGGCAACTTCAATTGGGACTTCCGATGTATTCCAAGAGGGTATTAGCCTTGAGCACACCAAACCTAACCACATACGTGCTTCAAATTTTAAATCATGCCAATGAATGAGGCCCTTAGAAGTAGCCCATTATGGTCGACCTTTAGAAATCAGGCTGGATACCCATTGGAATTGATTAGCTTTGTCCTCCACTTTATTGCAAAATATTAGATGAGATGGGATCATCTCGTCCCAATAAATTGAATTGATTGCTTCTGGAGTTACAGGCACCTCTTGTCCTTGCACCCATACCGATGTGAGGCCCGAGAATGCTTCAGTGCAGCCCCTACGCTTCATTAGATGTTTCCTTGCCTTGTATGATGCATAAAATTCCCACACCAGCTTTGGAAGATATGGGTCAACTGGTGTGGCAAATGGACCCCAATCATGCATCCCAATTTGGCGGTAGATATCTGGGCATGCAGTCTTGAAAGATTCTACATCAAACTGGGCTTCTGCATGGATGACACGTTTTTCCTTGAAATCCATATAACACTCCTCCATTCCTTCCACCCCAAATCTAACTTGGAGGGTATTGGTGAGTACTGATGCTTGGCTTGTATGAGAGTGCGGGAAGATAGACATGATGCTGCAAATGTAGGTTAGTAATAGGCCATTATTTGTAACTCGAGAATAAGGCAAACAGAATAAATCAAGTAAGGTTTGGGGTTACCGCGGGCTACTTAACAAATCATTACCGGTGACCATGACTCGTGGTCACCTCCCGTCATCCTTAATATAAAAAAATCACATGGATTCACCGCTAGTAACACCATGACTCATGGTGTCCCAAATGATTCGTGGTCAGGACCCGTTAAGTGCACTGCCCGAATTTTTCCAACCTTCAGTCAACCCTTGACCATGACTCAGATAACGAATTATGGTGTTGACCATGACTCGTGGTCACACCCATGGTCACTAAATTTCCTAATTTTTTAACCAAGTCTGAACCCTTCCCCACGAGTCACTTCACTACTGGTGGCCTACCCTACGAGTCATAGGACGACTCATTCTGTGACCTAGTTCAGAAAATCCTATTTTCTCTATTTCAACTCCCGAGTCTAGTCTTAGGGTTTTTTGGGGAATTACATAGATATATCGATATATAGAGGCATGATACGAGATGATACAAATAAGGTATGGGTATAAACGTATACCAGTGACTCTTGTGTGGAGATGATTCCACTGATACAATTGATTATCTTACAGTTAATAAATTACTTGTTTTACTTGACTTCTATTGAAGATGGTATGTCAATATTGTTATTTATGTTCTGTGGTCAAGTACCCTAATTTGACTGGGTATAAATTGATTGACCTAAGTTGATTTATTATTACTTTCTTATTGATGAGTAATCATGTTAGCATCACTTCATGTCGGGTTGGTCCTGACCGTGGGAGTAGTGTTGTTAATAAAGGGTAGAGTAATAATTGGAACATAATGATATGGAATATTGGGAATTAACGATGGCTAAATAAAAGATAATCAATGCCAAAAAGATACTGTTTAGTAAATAAATGAATCAGGAGTAACTAAAATGGAATTGGTTAATGGTAACTGAAACATGTAATGGGTAAGGGGATCATAGTCCTTAAAAAGGTGTTTAAAAAGAGAAGTGTCACAGATATCGAGCTACAGACTAAGCTTGGTACCACTACAGTGGGCAAGTTTGCTCTGCTACGAGATCACTGTAATGGTCAACTAACCGCTGCAGCGAGACAACGGAACCAGTATAGGAGTCGGGGAATTGATGAATTCATTGTTGAATCTAATAATGTGTGTGTGTATTACATGTTGATTTTATACTGTTGCATGAACTAATTCTAGTCGGTCGATGATACCTACAAGTATATGTTGTATACTGATACTACCTTGCTGCATCTTTTTGGGTGTGGGTTGTGATAGGTGATTTGCAGTTTCATGATTGACATGGTGATACCCAACACCATCTTCCGCATTCTCTTCAAAGGCAAAGCTACCATTTCCTTGATGTCAGTGTTCCATGTAGAGCTCTTGTACCTATCTGGACTAGATCTTTAGGAGAGTTGTGTTCTATGAACGGTTGTATCATAAAAGGATAAAATATTGTTGACTTATGTGATTTAATATGAATTTTTTATATTATAATATATTATTCAAAAAGGAATTCTGTTATCGAATTAGAGTTGATGTAGGTGCCTGTACGACTAGCCCATTTGGGTCGCATCATTCCAACCACCTTTCCACTTGATAACACCCTATTTGTATAATATTTTGAGGGAAATCCTCTTGTATATACCTATTGGTTGCTTGCTTCCCCTATTTTTCTTCCTCTTCATCTTTTTCCATCAATGTTGGGACCATTTTTGGATTTAGTATGCGACAGGTATTAGTATCATGCCCTTGTAGTTTGCACCGAGTATAATACTTTGGCAGAAAATCATACTATATTTTGACCTTATCAATTTTATTAACTCATGTACATTTCTTCTCAATGACCATGTTGACATGATTAGGTAACTTTGATAGTAAATCCACTTGTACCTTTACTCTCACATAGCTAGGTTCAGTTTTGTTCTTTGTTGACATGTTAAACTGTAGAGGCGAGTGTAAATAATGCTTCCTTTACATAAAAAGTGAGTAGCAGATTTGGGAAGGAAATCAAGGACAAACCCTGAGTGGTTTTCTCATTCACTTTGAAAATCGCATCATATATAAATAGCCGCATGATGAAATTGTCATCCTTAGCCTTCAGATACTGTGAGCTGCTGAACATAATTTTTAGAAAATCTTTCGTGATCACACATCTTATCAAAACACGCCTATTACAAAAGAAACCAACAATGCAGTCACCTTTCAATCCATATTTCTCTAGGATGATCCTCCTCCATTCCTCTAATGAGGGCCATCCATGAGAGAATTTTCCCATTATTGAAAATTTCAAATTCTCTATGATATTCATTCTATCAACATTTGCTTCAGTTCATCATATTATATGTTCTCCATTTATCACTGCAAATAGTTTGATAGGAATAGGTTGTACCTTACTCTTCTGAGCATATGTCATCATATTTTGCAATTTCTGTGCCATATTTTGTATCTGTCCTTCGTTGCTTTCCAGATCCAGCAATAAGGGTAGAGGGTCTTACAAGGTTATGCAGTTATGTAAAGGGGCTTCTGGGATATTGAATGGGTTAAGAGGGCTATGATATGAGTGTGGGTGATATAAAAAGGGGAACTGTGACAAGGAATATATGGGTAAAGTTTGGCCAGCCGCTGTTCTAGGCTGACTAATGGTCGAAGTGGCCATGATTTCAATAATGGTGAGGGTTTAAGGTTTGCATAAATTTCAGAGCAAGAAAGCTTATCGGGGGTAGTTTAGCCAATCAATATTGAAGGGTCAAACCAATATGTAAAGTGGGTTCACGACCATCAAACGACATAATAAATAGCTCCTACCACTCGACCACAAAAATGCAAGTAAACTAAATTATTATAACCTCTGATGAGGACTTTCTAAAATAGGCGTGGATGGCAGGATATAAACCTCATGCATTATATCTATGTTTTGCGTTAATTATTACAAAATTTCTATTACACCACTATTGACAAAATAACATTTAATATNCTATTGACAAAATAACATTTAATATAAATGTTATATTATGAAATCGTACTTTGAGTTACGTTATTACTAGCTTGTTTTGGCCTAATAAGTTCATACCTATCACAAACAAATTTATTGATTTTCTAAATTAAGAAAGACTCATCAAAATTAGTCGACACATTCACTAATGCTTTCATTAGGGTAGACTATCTATAGGTGCAATCCTTCTTTGGACCCTATTAGTGTAGGATGTTTTGTGCACTGGGTTGTTATCATGACCCGAGCATGGACCTCGGATCACAACACGGGACCTATAACCAAGAATAGCTTCAAGATAATCCATGGCATAGCATATTATTAGCATAATATAACTTATAATAAAAACTAAGCGGAAGCTAACTTAAATATAATACATTCCCTTACATATGACAAGATAATCGAACAATGTAAACACTGAGTCAAAAAGCTGAACATACTAACTCTGTCTGAAAGCCTCTACTAACTAATGAGCTGCTGGGACAAGCCCCGAGCTAACTTCAAAGTCTGAACTAAAATAAACTAAAAGAACTAAAATGAAGTAGATAACTATAGTCCTCGAAAGATGAGGACGCACCCCTGGTAGCTAATCAAGTCCGAAATGTATCTAACTGCGGGCTGAGCTGAGTACTTGAATCTATATCATGAAACTATATAGCATAGAGTATGTGGTTAGTATATTGAATGTACTGAGTATGTAAGGTGAGTTAAACATGATAGTAAATAGTATAAAAGAGATCATGAGAGTAAAATAGTATAAAACGTGAGTTTCTAATAGTAAACTGGACATGAAGCTCAACGCATTTCAGAACTAAAATATAAAGCTGATATAATGAACTGAGTATGTAAGGTGCATAAAACATAATAGTAAAATAGTATAAAAGAGATCATGAGAGTAAAATAGTGTAAAACATGAGTTTCTGATCGTAAACTAGACATGAGGCTCAAGGCATTTCAGAACTATAATATAAAGCTGATCATGACTGAATTCACAAGTAAAAGCCTCATAAAGAATATATTTAAAGAAATCATCATAAGTTATAAAATCATGAAGTGTGAACATGAACATATAT